>OZ026617.1:77555414-77632910 GCA_964020975.1 Hermodice carunculata
AATCCAGTCTTAAGTTCAAAGAATGATACTCTTTTGTTTTCAACAACATCAACATAAAACTAAACAGTGTCCATCAAATTGTCCATATTAGGCCCATATTTGGATGTGAGTCTTCATTTTTGAAAATTAAAGTTTTGGATATGCAAATTAGCAAATTTTAACTTTATAGTCTCATCAGTTGAAGTGTTTTGTGGACATGGACCTTGTTTTCCCTTTTTTCCATTGGATGCTGTTCTTAAATACACTAAATAAAAAATAAAGCCACTTCAAAGCGCTTCCCTATGTTTCGCTATATTTAACGATAGAGCCTGACCGAACATACATTTTGAACCGAACTGGGTACTCGGTACTCAGTACACATTACCAATCCCAAACCGGGTACCATTCGGATTCGGTATATGCAATTCAAACATGCCATAAATAAACTTTAACATATAACAATACCCATTTACAGCTTTATTTAAACAGGGATTTATATATGTATATATATATATATATATATATGCATTTATGTGTCTGTATATATATATATATATATATATATATATATATATATATATATATATATATATATATATATAACTGGAGTCACTTAGTTCATGTAGGCGTTGTTTCGTCATTTAGGTGTATTGAAAAGTTGCCTATATGTCTTAAGAATCTTCCATTAATTCCAAACACAATCTTAGATGATTATAACACAAGGGGAAAGGACGACCTATTTATAACAAGAGCTTCCTGCCTGTATACAAATCAATACATTAGGCATCAAAAAGGTGATGTTTGGAATGAATCATCGTCTTCAATACAAAATAAAGATAATGCATATAGTATGCAAGGATTTTTAATTGATGTAAATCATTATTATATAGAAAAATATGAATCTGAATGTGGTATACAAAATTAGTATATATATATATATAATTCTGACAGATAATTTTGTTTTTTCTTCCTTTGTTTCCATTTTTATTTAATTATTTCAATTCAGGGAACAAAAAACCACGAAATACTCATAGGCTCTACACAATTTGTCCATTTCTTAATTCATGCAATTGCAGTACCGTAAATATTGGAGCTTACACTGGCCTTTAATCAGTATCATCTGTAAATTGAATACATGGAAAGGATAAAAATTGTATTTCTCCTTTCAAAATGTGTAAGTGGTAATGCTGGTTCTAACTAAACAGGAACCCGACGATACACATACTTTTGCATTAAAATGCCTCTCTCTCTCATTTTAAATAATTATTAGCATCGTGAAAAATTAAGTTGTCATTTTATCTTTATATCATAATTATGCTTATCCGAAATGATAATTTTTAAATATTCGTTTGCAGACACTGATAGGGAACAAGATGGGATCAAATGCCAGTAAAGAAATCGCTATACTGGAAAATGAACTAGACAGAATCAGAGAAGAGAAAGACAAAGACAAAGAGAAAGCCGAAGAAGATATCAAAACTCTCAAAAAAGAAATTGAAACAAAGACAAAGCAATGGTCTATTTGGCAGGCAAAAACGATGGAAAAACACGATGCAGAAATAGCCGTGTACGAACAGAAAATTATAAGCTTGAATGAAAAAATTGCTAACCTGCAAGAAACGGTGACATCATGTAAGAAAGAAATGACTGAATGTAAGCAAATGCTAGAAAAAAAGACAAGGATATGAAAGATTTTATCCATGACAGCATCAAGGAGATGGGTAAAATCATCAAGGACGTGCGAGATGATTTGGACAGGATGGACAAAAGGCAACAGAAACATAATAGAGAGCAAGAAGAAAGACACCAAAACCAGATTCTACATTTGTGTAGACAAAATAAAGAGCATATGAAAGAAATGCAACAACAAAACAGTAGAAATTTGTTTGAAGCCATCGAAAATATGGTTGCATACTTCATGGAATCTTTAAACATCACCACCGTGCAAAGAGCAGATGACGACCATCTTGCTTGCCCAATAGAGTGTTCAAGTAACACATACAAACCGCACTGAATTCCGCCAATGAATAAGGAAGGGCAAAGAAGTTAGGGCACGAAGGGCCAGTGTGTACTTTCTGAACAATGTTTACGTCACCAAGAATTATTAGCTTTTGCTTTTTTTTTCTGCGAGAAATTTTATAATAGAGCTTCCACCTATACGCATAAAACGTATGTACCTTTAACGTCGGTTTCCTCGACATGTAAAACGGCAAAAGTCTGTTTGCCCATAATTGCTTTACACGAAGTACGGCAACATGTTTCACACAATGCTCCTGACATGTATGGCAGTATAAAAGTAAAACTTATGACACACATTGTATCCGTAGAATTTCCTGTTAAAGGTCTGTTGATAAGCTTGAAATTATATCTTATTTTAATTGGTTTATGGTTACATGCTACCCCAGCTGTCAGAGTGGCAGAAGAATGACAATATAAATTCTTGGGCAAATGTATCATGGATGCTACCGAACGAAACATTTGCAATGTTACTTATGCAGTTTTGTTCCTATAATGCAGTGATGTTGTTTCGTAACAATTTTCTGCATAAAAAGCATTTCTATGCATTACGTATCGTAATGATAAGCCTGGTATCTTTATTTGAAGCGCGCCACGATGCAAGTACCTTGAAGATTCACTGTGGTTAATTTTAAATTTTATAGCACTTACATACATTGACTTTTTATATACTTCGGACATTTTGACTAACCATGCCCAGGGATCAATTTGGACACATACCTTGGTGGTTTATTGAACTTTGACACGGACAGTTGTGCTCGCAGACTCAGCTTCCAGAGGACAAGATTGGCCAAAATTAGAATTCATGACGCCTATCTGTAAGCGTTGCCTTCTGCAGGAAACTAACTCAGATCACATCGAATCACGTGTGATTAAGGTGATGCTTCATCAAGTTGCAATACATATTCTTGCATTTGATTGGCATTTTTATTTTTAAGATAAGTCTGCATTGAATTGTTAATGTTGTATTTTTTTGTGCAAGTTAACCGTTCTTAACAGTGCAGAATGTACACGTCATATATTAAAAAGTTAGAATTATAGAAAAATCCATTGTATTTTTCTTCAAAAATTCCTTGAATTTTACCTGATTATCGGTTGCAAGAAAATGACGAATAGTTTGGCAGTAAAAACAAAAACTCACAGACCTAAATGCGGTCCAAGACAATCAATTTCAGAAAGTGTCCTGGGTATGGTGGCACAAAAGTGCCAACAATTTTTTTTTCTCTTCACCAAAATGCTTAGGCGAAAATAAAAAAATTAGAAAACCGAACAGCAAAAACAAGAAAACACGAATGCGAAAACAATAATTTTAAAAATATGAAGGCGAAAATGCGAAAACACAACCGCAAAAATACGACAGAAATTATGTAGTGTTTTTGCATTTGCATTTTTGTGTTTTCGTATTAGCGTTTTTCCCGTTTTCTTGATTTACTGTTTTCTTCACGTGGTCAAAAACAATTTTTAAATTATGTAAAATATGTAATTTTGAACAGCGTTAAACAGAATTTCGTTTTTGTTTACTGTTGGTTGTATTAAGGGTGCAATTTGTTGAAATAGCTGGGACCTTGCTATTATGTATCGGGAGCAGTCGAGCAGAAAATGTTTCACAGTTTCACGTCCCATTCCGCAGTTACAATCGGGGTTATCAACAAGATTTTGCTTGAACAGATGATGATTCAGAGAACTGGACTCTGTGCGTAGCCGCACACGGTGTACTTGACCGGGGCGCGTGCCGCAGTAGCAGTAACTGGGTGGCTTTTCTAAGTTTTTGTTTATATTTCTATTGAACGTTGCAAGTGAAGGAGAGGTTTTAGTATCTGAATCTAGAGAGTTCCAAACAATAATGGTTGAGGGGAATAAGGAGTCGTGCCTAAAAGTAGTTCTGCATCTCATTACTGGGATATTTGGTGGGTTTCTCATTTCATAAGTAGGTTCTATTGATTCAGGCAGTCTATCTTCCAAATACGCGGGCGCATTACCATTGAGAATTTTGTAGAAATAGATTAATTTTGTTTTTCACGTCGCTCGTGTAAAGTTTCCCATTTTGTTTCATTATAAAGTAATCTTATTGGAGCGTATCTAGATGCATCCGTCACTACTCGTGCAGCCGCAAGTTGAACCCGTTCAAGTTTGTCAGCCTGGTCTTTTGTACAGTTATTTGTTTGTTTTGTTTCTTTTTTGTTTAAACATATTTATTTCATCTGGATCGCCCTATAGTACATCGAAATGATACTAATAAGTTGGGTTCTCCAGACGTGGTGATACACACACCATATGTACAAAACACACAGGACAAACAATGTTACCAATTCTTTGTAGATAAACAACTGTTGGGATACAAAGTACATTGTTATGGACTCACATACCCATAATGAGAAATTACATACATATTATATTGCATGAATAGTGAATAAACAATCATATATCATTATAATAGAGCTGAACAGTCACACGAGGTCATTTTGTTTTCAGTATAAAAACCTTCTGGTGTCCACAATGTATTTTTGGAAAGCTTCACAGATGTGAAAGTTTAATGGATCCGACAGTTCCTTGCTGCCAAAAAGGAAAATTTCGATTAATCTGTTACTTGCAAGGTGCACGATCAAATTTGGGTGGACACCTGGAGCTAAGATTGGAAAAATAGAGGCAAAGAGATTGTTTCTAGGTACGGAATACTCAGGGCAGAATAATAAAAAGTGTTCAAGATCTTCAGTAGGGTAAGTACAAGAGCAGGTAGGGTTTGGGATAATGTGGACTTTAAAAAGATCGAAGTTAAGCATAGAGTAGCACAGTCGTAGTTGGGTATGATAGATATAGGCAAATCTGTTACCATGGGAATAGTAATCAGGAACGTCATCCACGGCAAGCAAGGAAGCTTTCAGTTTAGATTTGAATATTTCAAGGGAGATAGAATCGCGAATATCAGAAGGAAGGTTATTCCATTGCTTGGTGGCGTCCGGAAGGAAAGAATTTTCAAGGCGATTCGTTCGGCATTTAATAGAGCCTATAGTGGAACCGGATTGTCGAAGGTTACGACCATGGAAAGAAAGAGGAACAAGATTGGAAAGATATGGAGGAGTTAATTTATGGTACATTTTGTAAAAGAGGATCAATTTAAAGTACTTGCGCCTGGTGGCGAGGGTTGACCAGCCAAGTTCATGTAGAACAGTAACGTGAGGTATGTCTAAGAGCACCAGTGCAAATTTTTGCAGCCTCAAACTGGATTGATTCGAGTAAGTCAGACAGGCCTTGACCACAATTGTCGAACAAGACACAGCCATATTCGAGAATTGGTCGAATCATAGATAAATACAATTTGGACAGTGCCTGATGGGAAAGTTTATATTTAAACCTACGAAGGAGTGCAATCTGCTGACCAGCTTTATTTGTTATCCGGGTAACATGTGCACGCCAGGATAAGTTATGACTCAGAGTTAACCCTAGGTGGGTGGGTGTATCTTCCTCAGGTATTACTGACTCTCCTAGGCGCACGGGTGGGTGGCCAGGTTTATTAAATTTGGCGGTAAAGATGAGGGAAATAGACTTTAATGCATTAAAGATGACTCGCCATGACTTCCTCCACTTCTGTATGATGGACAGATTATTGTTCAAGTGATTCGAGGATTCGATGGGATTGTTAACGATTTCAAGAAGACTAGTGTCGTCAGCAAAGAGTCTGACTTCACAAGTAAGATCATCGACTATATCATTAACATAAATTAGGAATAGAAGTGGGCCCAGTATGGATCCTTGAGGTACTCCAGCTTCAAGAGGTAACCATGAAGACGATTGTCCGTGAATAATGACTCGTTGGAAGCGGTTGGATAGGTAGCTATCGATCCATGTTACGATATTATCAGAGATGCCTAGTTGTCGCAATTAAAAAAAGGAGGCCAGGATGCCAAACCTTGTCGAAGGCTTTAGATACATCTAGGAAGACCATCCTGACTTCCTTGGAATGTTCGAGGCTGTTATAGATATTATGGAGGATATACACAAGTTGGTTAATGGTAGAGTCTCCAGCCTTGAAACCCGAGTTTTTTAGAGGTAAGGAGATTATTCCGCATTAAGTATTCATAAATAGCATTAAAAATAATTCGTTCAAACACTTTGGATACATTACATAACAAGGAGATCGGACGGTAGTTACTTTTGATCTGTCTGTTGGATTTCTTAAATACCGGACATGTGTTGGATCTCTTCCAAGAATCAGGGAAACAAGACAGGCTTAAGGAGAGTTTGAAGATTTTAGTGAGAGGTTTACAGATTGAGTCGGCAGTGTTTTTTAGTAAGATATTTCCTATGTAATCTGGGCCAGAAGCAGAGGTTAATCTTAGAGAAGTCAGGACTCTCCTGACACACTCTTCTTCTACACTAATGTCATGTAAGCGTGCATCCGTTCGAAATGCAAACTCGGGCAATGTAGGGGCGTCGACATTTGGAGGTGTTTTCCATTGACTGGCAAAATATGTGTTGAAAATTTCACATTTTTCAGTTATGCAAGATACATTTTTTTCGCCTTCGAAAATAATGGGGTATATCCGGGTGTATTTTACACCCCAAAACAGTCTTAGATAGATTCCACCACTTTTTGGGGTTAATGTCCTTTTCATCAAGTTGCCGACGCAAACTAGAGAAATAGGTGCGGACAGAGTATCTAACCAAGTTAACTACTTTATTGCGGGAACCTTTTGTAAAATTGGAAGAACTTCTGTAAAATTGGAAAGAACTTCTCGATCTTAATGTAGACATCATAAGTATGGGGGCGTGGGTTGTTAAACACACGCTTAAAACGTTTCCACGCACGGTTGCGACGGAGAATATCTTTTTTAATTGCTGAAGCTATCCAGGGCTTGTCCCTAGGGCGAATCGTGACTTGTTTAAAAGGGATAAAGTCCTTAGCTGTAGAAAGAAACAAGTCCGACCAGTATGATGCAACATCGTCAATTGAATAAAAAACTTCATGAGCTGTGTCCCAAGGAGCTGATTGTAGGGCAGCTTTACGATCACAAAAGTGAGCTTTTTTGAAGTCCTACACCGATCTTTTGAAGGGTTTATCCTTGTGCAAGGAAAGAGAGAGAGAGCAGAAGACTACACTGTGGTCAGAATTTGAGACAGGAGGAATGGTTCCAGAGTCGAGAACCAGACCAGGTGAGTCAGTAATAATAATATCTAATAAATAATTAGAATATTCGTTTATTCTGGTGGGCTCATCTATAAGCTGAAAGAGATTATGCTGTGATACGAGGTTGACAAGAGGTAAACCAAGTTCACTGTCAGCATGAGAGGAGTCCCAAGTGGAGCACCTGTCGTTAAGATCCCCAGTGATTATAAATATGTGAAGGTTGCACTCAATGGCTGAGGAGATAGAATTCGATAGAGATCAGAGAAAAAAAATCGCAGGTCTCGGCGGGCTGACCCGGAGGCCGATAGTAGTTTCCAACCAAGACTTTACCACGCACAGTAGAAATTTCCAACCAGACACACTTGCAGTCTTGACATTCAAGGTCAGAACGTCCAACACATGGTAAGGAAGAAAGAACATACGTTGATACTCCACCGCCCCTCCCAGCGATACGATCTTTACGAAATGGAGGTTGAAAATTATCAAACAGGAGGAGCTGATCGGGATAATTCTCGTCAAACCACGTTTCAGATAGTGTAAGTATGTTAAAATTTTCAGATTCGGCTAACTGTTGAATTTTGTCAAGTTTACCTGGACTTTTTAGGCTGCGAATATTTGAGTGACATAACGTCAGCGGGTTGTTTGGGTTATTGTTGGGGCCAGGATTTGTATGTACATCGACAGCTAATATGAAGAAAGTATGTAGGAACATAAGGATATGTCGCAGACAAGACAAACCCCTGAGAATTATATTTAGAGCTAATAGTGCCAGTAAACTGAAAGACCAATTTATCTGGTTGCCAACAGAAGGGCAGGAATGGGTGACAACTATGAATACAATATATTTATTCACGAACAGACCAATGGTCACTCTGTATTTGTTAATGCTGATACCCACTAACCATAGCAAGGAAAAACAATTGTTCCCCTGATGAGAAAGTCAACGTAATGTGCCAGTAACAGAAGTACATTAGAGGAAATCATCCCAAAAGAGATCTTGATGACTATCACGGTAACGTAACACTTAACAAACATAGGAAACAAGTATTGGAAACAATAAGCGCATGAAAAATAGAACAGGAACATGAGATGTGACAAATATAGGAAACAAATATTGGAAACAATAAGCGCATGAAAAATAGAACAGGAACATGAGATGTGAAAAGTAAAAGTTATTTGGACCAAGACTGAGCCTAATACGTCTACACATTTTATTGTAGGACAGACGACTGATGTTTTATAGTTTTGAGTTTACACAACAAGCTGTTGGGAGTATCATTACATCACTTATGTGATATGTACGAAAGTGACTAATAAAGGGGACCTTTTCTAAGAAGTACACCTTAGTCTAACCTTGTAGCTACTGATAGTAGCTCCATGCTCAAACATTCAACATAAATTAAATACAAGTGAATGAGCACCGAGATATATGTACGTGTAGAAACAAGACAAAAAAAATGCCAGAGTACACAAACGTATTCCAAGATGGGTCTGATGTAAACAATGTAGTTTTTCGAGAGTAGATCTACTTAATTTATAAGTTAATTTTCTTAAACAGTCAACTCTTCTCATTGCGCTTTTATATATGGATTCAATACGTTCTGTCCAAGTGCCTTTAGAATTAAAAGTAATTCCTAAGTGCCTGTGCTGATCTAATTCCTAAATGGGCTTACCGTTTAAGTAGATAGGTAGTCTTGATTGTTTTGTTTGACTTATGTTTAAGAGTCCAGTTTTCTTTTCATTAAGGGAAATAAATCATTGTTTGGCCCAAACTGATACTGCACCAAGGTCGCCATTTAATGTCATCGTTGCCAAAAAGTCTAGTTCTTTTGCGGTAATTACAAAAAGAGATGTGTCATCTGCAAACATTCTAATATTTGATTCTACTATTGAAGCCAGATCATTTATGTAAACCAAAAACAAAAGTGGTCCTAAAATAGAACCTTGCGGTACACCAGCCGAAAGGTTTGACCAATTGGACGACTGTAACTGACAAACCATTTGTATAATTTTCCATTAATTCCAATTTTTTCGAGTTTGTGCAGTATCCCTTTGTGCCAGACTCGATCAAACTTATATCTAAAAATACAAACGTAACGTCTTTTCCTTCATCTATAGCTTCTGCAATAAGGTCATACACTTCCAGTAGTTGACACACAGTTGAGTCACCAGGTGAGTAAGCAGACTGCCATCTAGATAACAATTGGTTAACTTTACAGTAATTATATACATCATTGAAAACACAACGCTCGAATACTTTCCCTTCAACACTTAAAAGAGATATGGGTCTGTAATTTTCCTTAATTTGTTTTGAGTTCTTTTTGTGAAAGGGCGTAGCATTTGCATCCTTCCATTTACGTAGAAAGTTGTATTTGTCCATTGAATTTCGAAAAATAATTGTAAGGGGTTTGGAAATTGAGGCAGCTGTTTATTTAAGAAGTTTGGTACTTATTGAATCTGGACCAGAAGCTTTTCCAGTATCCAGGGAAAGAAGTATGTCTGTAACTTTGTTTTCGTCTAATGCTATATCAGAAAGGCGTGACTCAGTTGTTATAACAGGATTGGATAGTTGTATATTAGCATCCTTGTCTTGAGACTGACAAAGACCTGCAAAATAATTGTTAAATAGCTCTGCTTTTTCCATATTGTCTGCAACGACATCATTTCCTTCAACCAGAGGTGGATATGCAGAAGCCTTCCCTCCCTCATTTAGAAGCTGTTTGACAAGTTTCCACCATAACTTTGGATTCTGTTTTTCACCATCGTTGATTTTTTGAGACACATTATTGTAATAAGCTAATTTAGCGGACTTTACGTCACTTACAATTTCATTTCTAATCTGTCGAAATGCAGCCCAAGACTGTGGAGTGTCAAGTGATTTGGCTTTCCTATGAATGCGATCTCTTTTGCGCATTTTGCGCCTTATTTCAGAAGACAGCCAAGGAGGGTCAGCTGGCCTTACAGTGATTGTCTTGGTAGGAATATATTGATCGACTTTTACTATAAAAAGACTAGTCCACTTATGGGCCATTTCATTCGTGTCAGTGCAGATATCAAAAAAATTGGTTCCAATTTATTGTAGATAAGTCGGAATTCAGTCCATCAAATTTTGCACTGTCATAGAGCCAAATTTTACGTTTGTACGTTTGCCGTCTTTTTATTTTGAATTTTATTGAACAGAAAACCGCATGATGATCGCTGTATGTTATTGGGATGGTCCCCGCTAATGAAATAAAATCGGGACATGATGTGGCAGTGATGTCTATACAGGTTGAGGAGGTTTGTGTGATTCGAGTTGGAGCAGATATTAACTCAGTTAAATTGTATGCATCACAGATGGGAAGTAGTTTACTACTACGGGGTTTGCGAGTGTTATCATTGAAGTCTCCTGAAATAAATATACTATTTGTGTTTGTTTCTTTAGCTAAATCCAGAGATACTTCGAATTTTAACCAAAAAGACGTATCAGTAGGAGGTCTGTAAAATGTGCCTATGAGACATTTACGATTTTCACAACAAATTTCTAGCCATACCCATTCTACGCCCGCTACTTCTAAGTCAGGTCTCCTTTTTTGTAGGTATGTTCTGTGAAACATAAACACAAACTCCTCCTAGTATTCCGGTGGTTCTGTCAAACCTAAATGGGTCTTGGAACCCGTGAAGCATGACGGACTCACAAGATATGCTGTCGTTTAACAATGTTTCAGTAACGGCAATTATACCGTGATCAAGTGCATCGTTTTCCAGTTGGTTTACCTTGTTACGTAAGCTTTGTATATTCAAGTGTAGCATTGAAACATCTTTTCGTTCAGGATCGCTTGAACACCACGATATGATGTTGTCATCATTACTCAAATTAGACATGTTTGCTGACATATTGAACGATGCACTTGGTCCGGGGTTTGATTCAATATCACCACATAACAATAAAAAAGCTATAATAATTGCACCGCTCTGGACTCTCGGCAATAAACTCCGGCTGCTAGATTTGGTGAATATATAACGACTTAATAAAATGGTCTGTTGGCAAGGCAAGCGGACTGCAGTGATCAATGAACATAAGTACTTAATCCACATTAGGTGGGTGAGAAAAATTCCAAAAGAAATAAGGTAAGTGGCAGCTCTGCTTGCGTTGACCTCAAACACGCAAGTTCACACAAGTGCACGCTGTTTTAATGTCAAAGTTGTAGGCTCTTGGGTAAGTAATTGTTCTGGCATGTTTGAATAGAGTAATGAAACAAGTAAGAAAGTGCACATGGCTGTGACCTACTGATTTTGTAAGGTAAAATAAAATAAGTGCTATAAACATGTGAACAAAAATTTCACGTGGAGTGACAAAAATGTTTTTGGTGTAGGAAAAACAATGTGGCATTCAGAAAGCTTTGGTCTTATGGTGAAGTCTATTCATTTGAAGGAACAATTTAAGGTCTGAACAGGTGTTTTAAACACCATGACGCTTGTGTGTGTATAGAGGAAAAACACAGAAACTCAGTCGTCCGTGGAGACATATCGGTGACTAATGAAATTTCTGCAAGTCACAGGCACGCTTAATCAGGGTAACGCGATCATCTTGCTGTTTGACAAATATACGCCCATCTGCAGTCCAAGTGTCGTTTATCTTTTTCTGTTTCTTTAATTGCCGTGCTTTGTAAGCGATGGCTGCTCTTATTCCTGTCAAGTCCTCGTTCACAAAGATGTTCTTTCCTGAGAGTCCAGCTGATCTTAATGATGTTCTGGCTTTGTAGACAGATCTACTGAGCAAAATGGTTAAAAAAAATGGTCCGCATGTTTTCTTCCAGTGAGGAAGATTACGACTATTAAACAATGCGGTCCTTCAATGTGTTCTTCAAAATCTGTACCACCTTATTGATTTGTTTCCCGAAATAAACAAACTGGGAGAAAAACTTTCGTGTCAGTGTTCACTTTATGAAAAAGGTGTAAGGTAACACCAGATCAGACCCACAAAGCCCAAATGCACCGGCGATATTGGGTCAGCATTATGCCATTTCATTCTCTCGAAATATTTATGGCTCCCTCAAATGTGACACTGCAGTCGTCCGTCGATTGACTTGTCGAGATTTTGTAAGATCTCTATTAAGCGTTCTGTATGTGTGTGTGTGGGGGGGGGTTTCTTTCACTTTTAAAAATTCTAGTATATGCTGGGATTGGTGTATGTTTATCATTAACAGGACTCTTGTCTCAGTTGTCACCTCGTCATGACCATGATCTATGAAGACTGCCCATCTGGCATAGTGTACACAGCATGGAACGTGCATACGACATCTCTCTTTTTCTCCATCTTTTTGGATATGGTTTACTTCTCTAAAGGGGGCAGGGGATAAAAAGATGATTTAAAAAGTAGTTGGAGGCTAATTCAAATTCTTCTCCCTGTGTACATAGAAAGTAATAAACATGTCTGAACAAAAAGCACAGGGCTAGGACTGCCATATACATGTACATACAGACCAAGATACTCTGTCAGTCCGTCTCTCTGTCTGTCTGTCTGTCTGTCTGTCTATTTCTCTCTCTCTCTCTCTCTCTGTATGCATAATTATGTGTTAAATATGATTTCATCATCCAATCTTATATACTAAGATTAAATTTAACGTAAACGTATTCCTACAAAAGTTATGAAACATAAGTGTATAATAATAAAAAGACCACACAATCTTCCAAAATGTATATACTTTTCAAGTGCGAAACTTTGCCATTTTAAATAATTATTGGCATCGTGAAAAATTAAGTTGTCATTTTATCTTTATATCACAAATCTGCTTATCCGAAATGATAATTTTTAAATATTCGTTTGCAGACACTGATAGGGAACAAGATGGGGTCACATGCCAGTAAAGAAATTGCTAGACTGGAAAAAGATGTAGACAGAACTAGAGAAGAGAAAGACAAAGACAAAAAGAAAGCCGAAAAAGATATTAAAATTTGCAAAGAAGAAATTGAAACAAAGACAGAGCAATGGGATACTTGGCAGACAAATAGGAGGGACAAACACAATGCAGAAATAGCCGTGTACGAACAGAAAATTAAAACGTTGAATCAAAATATCGCTCTCCTGTAAAAAGCGGTGAGATCATATGCGAAAAACTTTACTAAACAAATGACTGAACATAAGCAGATGTTAGAAAAAAGACAAGGATATGAAAGATTATATCCACAACAGAGACAAGGACATGGCTAAAACCATGAAGAAAATGCGAGATTTTATGGACAGGATGGACAATAGGCAACAGGAACATAACAGAGAGCAAGAAGAAGACACTCAAAACAGATTCTACATTTGTTTAGACAGCATAAAGAGGATATGAAAGAAATACAACAACAAAACCGCAGATATTTGTTTAACGCCATCGAAAATACGGTTACATGTCTCACGGAATCTTCGAACATCACCACCGTGCAAAGAGCAGACGACGACCATCTTGCTTGCCCAATAGAGTGTTCAAGTAACACATACAAACCGTACTGAATTCCGCCAATGAATAAGGAAGGGCAAAGAAGTGAGGGCACGAAGGGCCAGTGTGTACTTTCTGAACAATGTATACGTCACCAAGTATTATTGGCTGTTGCTTTTTTATTATTATTATTTTTTCTGCGAGAAATTTTATAGTAGAGCTTCCACCTATACTCATAAAACGCATGTACCTTTAACGTCGGTTTCCACAACATGTAAAACGGCAAAAGTCTGTTTGCCCATAAATGCTTTACATGAAGTACGGCTGCATGTTTCACACAATGCTCCTGACAAGTATGGCAGTATAAAAGTAAAACTTATGACACACATTGTATCCGTAGAATTTCCTGTTAAAAGTCTGTTGATAAGCTTGAAATTATACCTTATTTTAATTGGTTTATGGTTACATGCTACCCCAGCTGTCAGAGTGGCAGAAGAATGACAATATAAATTCTTGGGCAAATGTATCATGGATGCTACCGGACGAAACATTTGCAATGTTACTTATGCAGTTTTGTTCCTATAATGCAGTGATGTTGTTTCGTAACAATTTTCTGCATAAAAAGCATTTCTATGCATTACGTATTGTAATGATAAGCCTGGTATCTTTATTTGAAGCGCGCCACGATGCAAGTACCTTGAAGATTCACTGTGGTTAATTTTAAATTTTATAGCACTTAGATAGATTGACTTTCTATATACTTCGGACATTTGGACTATCTGTGCCCAGGGATCAAATTGGACACATACCTTGGTGGTTTATTGAACTTTGACACGGACAGTTGTGCTCGCAGACTCAGCTTCCAGAGGACAAGATTGGCCAAAATTAGAATTCATGACGCCTATCTGTAAGCATTGCCTTCTGCAGGAAACTAACTCAGATCACATCGAATCACGTGTGATTAAGGTGATGCTTCATCAAGTTGCAATACATATTGTTGCATTTGATTGGCATTTTTATTTTTAAGATAAATCTGCATTGAATTGTTAATGCTGTATTTTTTGTGCAAGTTAACCGTTCTTAACAGTGCATAATGTACACGTCATATATTAAAAAGTTAGAATTATAGAAAAATCCATTGTATTTTTCTTTAAAAATTCCTTGAATTTTACCTGATTATCGGTTGCAAGAAAATGACGAATAGTTTGGCAGTAAAAAACAAAAACTCACAGACCTAAATGCGGTCCAAGACAATCAATTTCAGAAAGTGTCCTGGGTATGGTGGCACAAAAGTGCCAACTATTTTTTTTTCCCTTCACCAAAATGCTTAGGCGAAAATAAAAAAAATAAGAAAACCGAACAGCAAAAACAAGAAAACACGAATGCGAAAACAATAATTTTAAAAATATGAAGGCGAAAATGCGAAAACACAACCGCAAAAATACGACAGAAATTATGTAGTGTTTTCGCATTTGCATTTTTGTGTTTCCCGTTTTCTTGATTTACTGTTTCCTTCACGTGGTCAAAAACAATTTTTAATTATGTAAAATATGTAATTTTGAACAGCGTTAAATAGAATTTCGTTTTTGTTTACTGTTGGTTGTATTGAGGGTGCAATTTGTTGAAATAGCTGGGACCTTGCTATTATGTATCGGGAGCAGTCGAGCAGAAAATGTTTCACAGTTTCACGTCCCATTCCGCAGTTACAATCGGGGTTATCAACAAGGTTTTGCTTGAACAGATGATGATTCAGAGAACTGGACTCTGTGCGTAGCCGCACATGGTGTACTTGACCGGGGCGCGTGCCGCAGTAGCAGTAACTGGGTGGCTTTTCTAAGTTTTTGTTTATATTTCTATTGAACGTTGCAAGTGAAGGAGAGGTTTTAGTATCTGAATCTAGAGAGTTCCAAACAATAATGGTTGAGGGGAAAAAGGAGTCGTGCCTAAAAGTAGTTCTGCATCTCATTACTGGGATATTTGGTGGGTTTCTCATTTCAAAAGTAGGTTCTATTGATTGAGGCAGTCTATCTTCCGAATACGCGGGCGCATTACCGTTGAGAATTTTGTAGAAATAGATTAATTTTTGTTTTTCACGTCGCTCGTGTAAAGTTTCCCATTTTGTTTCATTATAAAGTAATCTGATTGGAGCGTATCTAGATGTATCCGTCACTACTCGTGCAGCCGCAAGTTGAACCCGTTCAAGTTTGTCAGCCTGGTCTTTTGTACAGTTTTTGGTTTGTATTGTTTCTTTTTTGTTTAAACATATTTATTTCATCTGGATCGCCCTATAGTACATCGAAATGATACTAATAAGTTGGGTTCTCCAGACGTGGTGATACACATCGAAATGATACTAATAAGTTGGGTTCTCCAGAACGTGGTGATACACACACCATATGTACAAAACACACAGGACAAACAATGTTACCAATTCTTTGTAGATAAACAACTGTTGGGATACAAAGTACATTGTTATGGACTCACATACCCATAATGAGAAATTACATACATATTATATTGCATGAATAGTGAATAAACAATCATATATCATTATAATAGAGCTGAACAGTCACACGAGGTCATTTTGTTTTCAGTATAAAAACCTTCTGGTGTCCACAATGTATTTTTGGAAAGCTTCACAGATGTGAAAGTTTAATGGATCCGACAGTTCCTTGCTGCCAAAAAGGAAAATTTCGATTAATCTGTTACTTGCAAGGTGCACGATCAAATTTGGGTGGACACCTGGAGCTAAGATTGGAAAAATAGAGGCAAAGAGATTGTTTCTAGGTACGGAATACTCAGGGCAGAATAATAAAAAATGTTCAAGATCTTCAGTAGGGTAAGTACAAGAGCAGGTAGGGTTTGGGATAATGTGGACTTTAAAAAGATCGAAGTGAAGCATAGAGTAGCACAGTCGTAGTTGGGTATGATAGATATAGGCAAATCTGTTACCATGGGAATAGTAATCAGGAACGTCATCCACGGCAAGCAAGGAAGCTTTCAGTTTAGATTTGAATATTTCAAGGGAGATAGAATCGCGAATATCAGAAGGAAGGTTATTCCATTGCTTGATGGCGTCCGGAAGGAAAGAATTTTCAAGGCGATTAGTTCGGCATTTAATAGAGCCTATAGTGGAACTGGGTTGTCGAAGGTTACGACCATGGAAAGAAAGAGGAACAAGATTGGAAAGATATGGAGGAGTTAATTTATGGTACATTTTGTAAAAGAGGATCAATTTAAAGTACTTGCGCCTGGTGGCGAGGGTTGACCAGCCAAGTTCATGTAGAACAGTAACGTGAGGTATGTCTAAGAGCACCAGTGCAAATTTTTGCAGCCTCAAACTGGATTGATTCGAGTAAGTCGGACAGGCCTTGACCACAATTGTCGAACAAGACACAGCCATATTCGAGAATTGGTCGAATCATAGATAAATACAATTTGGACAGTGCCTTATGGGAAAGTTTATATTTAAACCTACGAAGGAGTGCAATCTGCTGACCAGCTTTATTTGTTATCCTGGTAACATGTGCACGCCAGGATAAGTTATGACTCAGAGTTAACCCTAGGTGGGTGGGTGTATATTCCTCAGGTATTACTGACTCTCCTAGGCGCACGGCTGGGTGGCCAGGTTTATTAAATTTGGCGGTAAAGATGAGGGAAATAGACTTTAATGCATTAAAGATGACTCGCCATGACTTCCTCCACTTCTGTATGATGGACAGATTATTGTTCAAGTGATTCGAGGATTCGATGGGATTGTTAACGATTTCAAGAAGACTAGTGTCGTCAGCAAAGAGTCTGACTTCACAAGTAAGATCATCGACTATATCATTAACATAAATTAGGAATAGAAGTGGGCCCAGTATGGATCCTTGAGGTACTCCAGCTTCAAGAGGTAACCATGAAGACGATTGTCCGTGAATAATGACTCGTTGGAAGCGGTTGGATAGGTAGCTATCGATCCATGTTACGATATTATCAGAGATGCCTAGTTGTCGCAATTTAAAAAGGAGGCCAGGATGCCAAACCTTGTCGAAGGCTTTAGATACATCTAGGAAGACCATCCTGACTTCCTTGGAATGTTCGAGGCCGTTATAGATATTATGGAGGATATACACAAGTTGGTTAATGGTAGAGTCTCCGGCCTTGAAACCCGAGTTTTTTAGAGGTAAGGAGATTATTCCGCAATAAGTATTCATAAATAGCATTAAAAATAATTCGTTCAAACACTTTGGATACATTACATAACAAGGAGATCGGACGGTAGTTACTTTTGATCTGTCTGTTGGATTTCTTAAATACCGGACATGTGTTGGATCTCTTCCAAGAATCAGGGAAACAAGACAGGCTTAAGGAGAGTTTGAAGATTTTAGTGAGAGGTTTACAGATCGAGTCGGCTGTGTTTTTTAGTAAGATATTTCCTATGTTACCTGGGCCAGAAGCAGAGGTTAATCTAAAAGAAGTCAGGACTCTCCTGACACACTCTTCTTCTACACTAATGTCATGTAAGCGTGCATCCGTTCGAAATGCAAACTCGGGCAATGTAGGGGTGTCGACACTAGGAGGTGTTTTACATTGACTGGCAAAATATGTGTTGAAAATTTCACATTTTTCAGTTATGCAAGATACAATTTTATCGCCTTCGAAAGTAGGGGGTATATCCTGGTGTATTTTACACCCCAAAACAGTCTTAGATAGATTCCACCACTTTTTGGGGTTAATGTCCTTTTCATCAAGTTGCCGACGCAAACTAGAGAAATAGGTGCGGACAGAGTATCTAATCAAGTTAACTACTTTATTGCGGGTACCTTTTGTAAAATTGGAACAACTTCTGTAAAATTGGAAGAACTTCTCGATCTTAATGTAGACGTCATAAGTATGGGGGCGTGGGTTGTTAAACACACGCTTAAAACGTTTCCACGCACGGTTGCGATGGAGAATATCTTTTTTAATTGCTGAAGCTATCCAGGGCTTGTCCCTAGGGCGAATCGTGACTTGTTTAAAAGGGATAAAGTCCTTAGCTGTAGAAAGAAACAAGTCCGACCAGTATGATGCAACATCGTCAATTGAATAAAAAACTTCATGAGCTGTGTCCCAAGGAGCTGATTGTAGGGCAGCGTTAAGATCACAAAAGTGAGCTTTTTTTGAAGTCATACACCGATCTTTTGAAGGGTTTATCCTTGTGCAAGGAAAGAGAGAGAGAGCAGAAGACTACACTGTGGTCAGAATTTGAGACAGGAGGAATGGTTCCAGAGTCGAGAACCAGACCAGGTGAGTCAGTAATGATAATATCTTACAAATTATTAGAATATTCGTTTATTCTGGTGGGCTCATCTATAAGCTGAAAGAGATTGTGCTGTGATACGAGGTTGATCAGAGGTAAACCAAGTTCACTGTCAGCATGAGAGGAGTCCCAAGTGGAGCACCTGTCGTTAAGATCCCCAGTGATTATAAATATGTGAGGGTTGCACTCAATGGCTGAGGAGATAGAATTCGATAGAGATCAGAGAAAAAAATCGCAGGTCTCGGCGGGCTGACCCGGAGGCCGATAGTAGTTTCCAACCAAGACTTTACCACGCACAGTAGAAATTTCCAACCAGACACACTTGCAGTCTTGACATTCAAGGTCTGAACGTCTAACACATGGTAAGGAGGAAAGAACATACGTTAATACTCCACCGCCCCTCCCAGCGATACGATCTTTACGAAATGGAGGTTGAAAATTATCAAACAGGAGGAGCTGATAGGGATAATTCTCGTCAAGCCAGGTTTCAGATAGTGTAAGTATGTTAAAATTTTCAGATTCGGCTAAGTGTTGAATTTTGTCAAGTTTACCTGGACTTTTTAGGCTGCGAATATTTGAGTGACATAACTTCAGCGGGTTGTTTGGGTTATTGTTGGGGCCAGGATTTGTATGTACATCGACAGCTAATATGAAGAAAGTATGTAGGAACATAAGGATATGTCGCAGACAAGACAAACCCCTGAGAATTATATTTAGAGCTAATAGTGCCAGTAAACTGAAAGACCAATTTATCTAGTTGCCAACAGAAGGGCAGGAATGGGGGACAACTATGAATACAATATATTTATTCACGACCAGACCAATGGTCACTCTGTATTCGTTAATGCTGATACCCACTTACCATAGCAAGGAAAACAATTGTTCCCCTGATGAGAAAGTCAACGTAATGTGCCAGTAACAGAAGTACATTAGAGGAAATCATCCCAAAAGAGATCTTGATGACTATCACGGTAACATAACACTTAACAAACATAGGAAACAAGTATTGGAAACAATAAGCGCATGAAAAATAGAACAGGAACATGAGATGTGAAAAGTAAAAGTTATTTGGACCAAGACTGAGCCTAATACGTCTACACATTTTATTGTAGGACAGACGACTGATGTTTTATAGTTTTGAGTTTACACAACGAGCTGTTGGGAGTATCATTACATCACCTATGTGATATGTACGAAAGTGACTAATAAAGGGGACCTTTTCTAAGAAGTACACCTTAGTCTAACCTTGTAGCTACTGATAGTAGCTCCATGCTCAAACATTCAACATAAATTAAGTACAAGTGAATGAGCACCGAGATATATGTACGTGTAGAAACAAGACAAAAAAAATGCCAGAGTACACAAGCGTATTCCAAGATGGGTCTGATGTAAACAATGTAGTTTTTCGAGAGTAGATCTACTTAATTTATAAGTTAATTTTCTTAAACAGTCAACTCTTCTCATTGCGCTTTTATATATGGATTCAATACGTTCTGTCCAAGTGCCTTTAGAATTAAAAGTAATTCCTAAGTGCCTGTGCTGATCTAATTCCTAAATGGGCTTACCGTTTAAGTAGATAGGTAGTCTTGTTTGTTTTGTTTGACTTATGTTTAAGAGTCCAGTTTTCTTTTCATTAAGGGAAATAAATCATTGTTTGGCCCAAACTGATACTGCACCAAGGTCGCCATTAAATGTCATCGTTGCCAAAAAGTCTAGTTCTTTTGCGGTAATTACAAAAAGAGATGTGTCATCTGCAAACATTCTAATATTTGATTCTACTATTGAAGCCAGATCATTTATGTAAACCAAAAACAAAAGTGGTCCTAAAATAGAACCTTGCGGTACACCAGCCGAAAGGTTTGACCAATTGGACGACTGTAACTGACAAACCATTTGTATAATTTTCCATTAATTCCAATTTTTTCGAGTTTGTGCAGTATCCCTTTGTGCCAGACTCGATCAAACTTATATCTAAAAATACAAACGTAACGTCTTTTCCTTCATCTATAGCTTCTGCAATAAGGTCATACACTTCCAGTAGTTGACACACAGTTGAGTCACCAGGTGAGTAAGCAGACTGCCATCTAGATAACAATTGGTTAACTTTACAGTAATTATATACATCATTGAAAACACAACGCTCGAATACTTTCCCTTCAACACTTAAAAGAGATATGGGTCTGTAATTTTCTTTAATTTGTTTTGAGTTCTTTTTGTGAAAGGGCGTAGCATTTGCATCCTTCCATTTACGTAGAAAGTTGTATTTGTCCATTGAATTTCGAAAAATAATTGTAAGGGGTTTGGAAATTGAGGCAGCTGTTTATTTAAGAAGTTTGGTACTTATTGAATCTGGACCAGAAGCTTTTCCAGTATCCAGGGAAAGAAGTATGTCTGTAACTTTGTTTTCGTCTAATGCTATATCAGAAAGGCGTGACTCAGTTGTTATAACAGGATTGGATAGTTGTATATTAGCATCCTTGTCTTGAGACTGACAAAGACCTGCAAAATAATTGTTAAATAGCTCTGCTTTTTCCATATTGTCTGCAACGACATCATTTCCTTCAACCAGAGGTGGATATGCAGAAGCCTTCCCTCCCTCATTTAGAAGCTGTTTGACAAGTTTCCACCATAACTTTGGATTCTGTTTTTCACCATCGTTGATTTTTTGAGACACATTATTGTAATAAGCTAATTTAGCGGACTTTACGTCACTTACAATTTCATTTCTAATCTGTCGAAATGCAGCCCAAGACTGTGGAGTGTCAAGTGATTTGGCTTTCCTATGAATGCGATCTCTTTTGCGCATTTTGCGCCTTATTTCAGAAGACAGCCAAGGAGGGTCAGCTGGCCTTACAGTGATTGTCTTGGTAGGAATATATTGATCGACTTTTACTATAAAAAGACTAGTCCACTTATGGGCCATTTCATTCGTGTCAGTGCAGATATCAAAAAAATTGGTTCCAATTTATTGTAGATAAGTCGGAATTCAGTCCATCAAATTTTGCACTGTCATAGAGCCAAATTTTACGTTTGTACGTTTGCCGTCTTTTTATTTTGAATTTTATTGAACAGAAAACCGCATGATGATCGCTGTATGTTATTGGGATGGTCCCCGCTAATGAAATACACTCGGGACATGATGTGGCAGTGATGTCTATACAGGTTGAGGAGGTTTGTGTGATTCGAGTTGGAGCAGATATTAACTCAGTTAAATTGTATGCATCACAGATGGGAAGTAGTTTCCTACTACGGGGTTTGCGAGTGTTATCATTGAAGTCTCCTGAAATAAATATACTATTTGTGTTTGTTTCTTTAGCTAAATCCAGAGATTCTTCGAATTTTAACCAAAAAGACGTATCAGTAGGAGGTCTGTAAAATGTGCCTATGAGACATTTACGATTTTCACAACAAATTTCTAGCCATACCCATTCTACGCCCGCTACTTCTAAGTCAGGTCTCCTTTTTTGTAGGTATGTTCTGTGAAACATAAACACAAACTCCTCCTAGTATTCCGGTGGTTCTGTCAAACCTAAATGGGTCTTGGAACCCGTGAAGCATGACGGACTCACAAGATATGCTGTCGTTTAACAATGTTTCAGTAACGGCAATTATACCGTGATCAAGTGCATCGTTTTCCAGTTGGTCTACCTTGTTACGTAAGCTTTGTATATTCAAGTGTAGCATTGAAACATCTTTTCGTTCAGGATCGCTTGAACACCACGATATGATGTTGTCATCGTTACTCAAATTAGACATGTTTGCTGACATATTGAACGATGCACTTGGTCCAGGGTTTGATTCAATATCACCACATAACAATAAAAAAGCTATAATAATTGCACCGCTCTGGACTCTCGGCAATAAACTCCGGCTGCTAGATTTGGTGAATATATAACGACTTAATAAAATGGTCTGTTGGCAAGGCAAGCGGACTGCAGTGATCAATGAACATAAGTACTTAATCCACATTAGGTGGGTGAGAAAAATTCCAAAAGGAATAAGGTAAGTGGCAGCTCTGCTTGCGTTGACCTCAAACACGCAAGTTCACACAAGTGCACGCTGTTTTAATGTCAAAGTTGTAGGCTCTTGGGTAAGTAATTGTTCTGGCATGTTTGAATAGAGTAATGAAACAAGTAAGAAAGTGCACATGGCTGTGACCTACTGATTTTGTAAGGTAAAATAAAATAAGTGCTATAAACATGTGAACAAAAATTTCACGTGGAGTGACAAAAATGTTTTTGGTGTAGGAAAAACAATGTGGCATTCAGAAAGCTTTGGTCTTATGGTGAAGTCTATTCATTTGAAGGAACAATTTAAGGTCTGAACAGGTGTTTTAAACACCATGACGCTTGTGTGTGTATAGAGGAAAAACACAGAAACTCAGTCGTCCGTGGAGGCATATCGGTGACTAATGAAATTTCTGCAAGTCACAGGCACGCTTAATCAGGGTAACGCGATCATCTTGCTGTTTGACAAATATACGCCCATCTGCAGTCCAAGTGTCGTTTATCTTTTTCTGTTTCTTTAATTGCCGTGCTTTGTAAGCGATGGCTGCTCTTATTCCTGTCAAGTCCTCGTTCACAAAGATGTTCTTTCCTGAGGGTCCAGCTGATCTTAATGATGTTCTGGCTTTGTAGACAGATCTACTAAGCAAAATGGTTAAAAAAATGGTCCGCATGTTTTCTTCCAGTGAGGAAGATTACGACTATTAAACAATGCGGTCCTTCAATGTGTTCTTCAAAATCTGTACCACCTTATTGATTTGTTTCCCGAAATAAACAAACTGGGAGAAAAACTTTCGTGTCAGTGTTCACTTTATGAAAAAGGTGTAAGGTAACACCAGATCAGACCCACAAAGCCCAAATGCACCGGCGATATTGGGTCAGCATTATGCCATTTCATTCTCTCGAAATAATTATGGCTCCCTCAAATGTGACACTGCAGTCGTCCGTCGATTGACTTGTCGAGATTTTGTAAGATCTCTATTAAGCGTTCTGTATGTGTGTGGGGGGGGTTTCTTTCACTTTTAAAAATTCTAGTATATGCTGGGATTGATGTTTGTTTATCATTAACAGGACTCTTGTCTCAGTTGTCACCTCGTCATGACCATGATCTATGAAGACTGCCCATCTGGCATAGTGTACACAGCATGGAACGTGCATACGACATCTCTCTTTCTCTCCATCTTTTTGGATATGGTTTACTTCTCTTAAGGGGACAGGGGATAAAAAGAGGATTTAAAAAGTAGTTGGAGGCTAATTCAAATTCTTCTCCCTGTGTACATAGAAAGTAATAAACATGTCTGACTGTACGTGAAATAACATGACAAAACTTGCAATATACACATTTTTGAACAAATAGCACAGGGCTAGGACTGCCATATACATGTACATACAGACCAAGGTACTCTGTCAGTCCCTCTGTCTGTCTGTCTCTCTCTCTCTCTCTCTCTCTCTCTCTCTGTATGCATAATTATGTGTTAAATATGATTTCATCATCCAATCTTATATACTAAGATTAAATTTAACGTAAACGTATTCCCACAAAAGTTATGAAACATAAGTGTATAATAATAAAAAGACCACACAATCTTCCAAAATGTATATACTTTTCAAGTGCGAAACTTTGCCATTTTAAATAATTATTGGCATCGTGAAAAATTAAGTTGTCATTTTATCTTTATATCACAAATCTGCTTATCCGAAATGATAATTTTTAAATATTCGTTTGCAGACACTGACAGGGAACAAGATGGGGTCACATGCCAGTAAAGAAATTGCTAGACTGGAAAAAGATGTAGACAGAACTAGAGAAGAGAAAGACAAAGACAAAAAGAAAGCCGAAAAAGATATTAAAATTTGCAAAGAAGAAATTGAAACAAAGACAGAGCAATGGGATACTTGGCAGACAAATAGGAGGGACAAACACAATGCAGAAATAGCCGTGTACGAACAGAAAATTAAAACGTTGAATCAAAATATCGCTCTCCTGTAAAAAGCGGTGAGATCATATGCGAAAAACTTTACTAAACAAATGACTGAACATAAGCAGATGTTAGAAAAAAGACAAGGATATGAAAGATTATATCCACAACAGAGACCAGGACATGGCTAAAACCATGAAGAAAATGCGAGATTTTATGGACAGGATGGACAATAGGCAACAGGAACATAACAGAGAGCAAGAAGAAGACACCTAAAACAGATTCTACATTTGTTTAGACAGCATAAAGAGGATATGAAAGAAATACAACAACAAAACCGCAGATATTTGTTTAACGCCATCGAAAATACGGTTACATGTCTCACGGAATCTTCGAACATCACCACCGTGCAAAGAGCAGACGACGACCATCTTGCTTGCCCAATAGAGTGTTCAAGTAACACATACAAACCGTACTGAATTCCGCCAATGAATAAGGAAGGGCAAAGAAGTGAGGGCACGAAGGGCCAGTGTGTACTTTCTGAACAATGTATACGTCACCAAGTATTATTGGCTGTTGCTTTTTTATTATTATTATTTTTTCTGCGAGAAATTTTATAGTAGAGCTTCCACCTATACTCATAAAACGCATGTACCTTTAACGTCGGTTTCCACAACATGTAAAACGGCAAAAGTCTGTTTGCCCATAAATGCTTTACATGAAGTACGGCTGCATGTTTCACACAATGCTCCTGACAAGTATGGCAGTATAAAAGTAAAACTTATGACACACATTGTATCCGTAGAATTTCCTGTTAAAGGTCTGTTGATAAGCTTGAAATTATATCTTATTTTAATTGGTTTATGGTTACATGCTACCCCAGCTGTCAGAGTGGCAGAAGAATGACATTATAATAATTCTTGGGCAAATGTATCATGGATGCTACCGGATGAAACATTTGCAATGTTACTTATGCAGTTTTGTTCCTATAATGCAGTGATGTTGTTTCGTAACAATTTTCTGCAAAAAAAAGCATTTCTATGCAAACGTCGTGATGTCAAATACAGTATACCAAAATGTAGTTTTTTATATTTGATGCGCCACTTCGAGCTTGAAACAGATACAATTAGTAGCCTAATGACGTCATATGCCAATGATCCAACCTTCTCACGTATTGTAATGATAAGCCTGGTATCTTTATTTGAAGCGCGCCACGATGCAAGTACCTGGAAGATTCACTGTGGTTAATTTTAAATTTTATAGCACTTAGATAGATTGACTTTTTATATACTTCGGACATTTTGACTAACCATGCCCAGGGATCAATTTGGACACATACCTTGGTGGTTTATTGAACTTTGACATGGACAGTTGTGCTCGCAGACTCAGCTTCCAGAGGACAAGATTGGCCAAAATTAGAATTCATGACTCCTATCTGTAAGCGTTGCCTTCTGCAGGAAACTAACTCAGATCACATCGAATCACGTGTGATTAAGGTGATGCTTCATCAAGTTGCAATACATATTCTTGCATTTGATTGGCATTTTTATTTTTAAGATAAGTCTTCATTGAATTGTTAATGCTGTATTTTTTTGTGCAAGTTAACCGTTCTTAACAGTACAGAATGTACACGTCATATATCAAAAAGTTAGAATTATAGAAAAATCCATTGTATTTTTCTTTAAAAATTCCTTGAATTTTACCTGATTATCGGTTGCAAGAAAATGACGAATAGTTTGGCAGTAAAAAACAAAAACTCACAGACCTAAATGCGGTCCAAGACAATCAATTTCGGAAAGTGTCCTGGGTATGGTGGCACAAAAGTGCCAACTATTTTTTTTCTGTTAACCAAAATGCTTAGGCGAAAATAAGAAAATAAGAAACCGAACAGCAAAAAACAAGAAAACACGAATGCGAACACAATTATTTAAAAAATATAAAGGCGAAAATGCAAAAAACACAACCGCGAAAATACGACAGAAATTGTGTAGCGTTTTCGCATATGCATTTTTGTGTTTTCGTATTAGCGTTTTTCCCGTTTTCTTCATTTGCTGTTTTCTTCACGTGGTTAAAAACAATAAAACACGAATGCGAAAACACCAAAGTGAAAAACAAAAAGACGAAAATGCGAAAACACGACCGCAAAAATACGACAGAAATTATGTCATGTTTTCGCACTAGCCTTTTTGTGTTTTCGTAGTAGCGTTTTCTCGATTTCTTGCTTTTTGGGGTTTTTTTTTGTTTTTTTTGTTTTTTTGTTTTTTTTTTCTTTTTTTTGTTTTTGTTTTTTGCTTGATCGAAAATGTCACAACTTGATCAGGGAAGTAATTTGAGATTTTTCATAATTTACCGTGCATGTTTTTTTTTCTAGATGGGGTTTAAATTATTATATCATGCATGTATGTACATTATTTATGTTAGATAACGGGAATTAATCTACTGAACACCTTAACTTTTATGGTTTATACCTGTATTTTACAAATGAATTCAAAGGAAACATATGGACGCACCATGAAATAACCCCGCTAGATTGGTGCCCCTGTTGTAATGGGGTAGTTTTCCAAATGCATTGTTGTTGTTGTTGTTGTTGTTGTTGTTGTTGTTGTTGTTGTTGTTATTATTATTATAATTATTATTGTTATTATCATTATCATTATCATTATCATTATCATTATCATTATCATTATCATTATCATTATTATTATTATTATTATTATTATTATTATTATTATTATTATTATTATAGTAGTAACCAGAACTGCTTAGCAAACGGTCATGATACCAAGATCGAGCGAACAGGTAAAACTGGTATTCGAAAGCACGTTTTAATACATGTTGCATTAATGATAATATTTAGGGTAAATATTAGACTGTGATCCTTGAACTAAACTCTGTACACAAGCCAACAAGCACATAAGTAAACAAAGATATAAACGTAAAGCCAGTCATGTCTGAGGACTTGATGCTGATTCAAGGTTATCCTGGTGACAAAATTATCAGCACCAAGGACCAAGAGGACAAGTCCTTCATAGGTAGTGTCAGTGTGGAGAAATAATCGTTCGTTGAAAAACATGTGCCTTTAATACAGTGTTTTGGCATAAAATTCATACTGTTTACCCCAACATGTCATGTCATATGAAAAAAAGTATTCATTTTTTGTTGCTAGAACAAGGAGTGCATGATGCACCGAAACGTTTCCGCGAATTTCACTGGAATAAGTCCCACAATTCCGGTTTGGTGATTGATCACTTAAAAAAATTGCTATTTCATAGTTTTCCTTGTATTACATAATTGTGCTCTTTGTGGCAGATGTTTTCTTCTCTACACGATAACGCCCAGCAAGCATGTTTTGAGCTACATTTCAGCATGTGATTAAAGTGCATGCTCTTATATGCGTCTATCATCGGGCAACATATTATATCAATTATTGGTATCATATTAACGGAGCTTGTACACCATTTATGATTTTTATATGTTTACGGAATTTAAGGAACGAAATTAAACATAATAGAGGTGGCTGTGTATGATCAAACTTGCGTGCATATTGGACATCCCTTTTTAAATTCTACTGGTAAAGCTTTTAACTTAACAGCTGATTATGTTTTGTCTGGTTTGCTTTATCGGAATTTTTTGGCTTGAAACCCTAGCAGGAAACCACAATATTAAAAGATATGTCACTCCAAAGAATGCACATGATGAAGGCTACACGGAAACCCACCCACATGCAAATGCAAAACTACAGCCTACACCATGAGTGTTGTCCAGAATCTTATCAGAAAAAGTACAATACATCATAAAAAATTGCAAGATCACGTTTGTTTCAACAGGTACATATAAATTTCTACCATGAAGCTGTGACACATGTCTTTACTTTTTCGTAGTCTGTCTGCGAAGTGGCTCTGCACACCATTCCTTTTTGTTATATAATGTGTGTGTGAGCGATCTGTCGTGTTGCCGCTGGTTCCCAGTCACGAAGTTTCGGTTTTGTGACGCGATCTGTTTATCGCAGATCTTCATTTGCAAAGCAACACTGGTTACATATCTCCACAAAATAAAATTATATATTGGGCCCTATTATATGAATGGCAAAACCCGGGAAAAGCATGATAATGGGTATGGTCCCCTTTGCCACGAGAAAGGTCAGAACTTGCAGACGAACCAGAAAAATAGGCTTGGCATATAATTAACACTCCTGACAACCTTACATACCCGCACCCAAGCCAAAGCCACGAAGACTGAACTCTGCCCTAATTGCCCCATCCCTTTTTCAATTCCGTTTTGAGGGAATTGAAAATTTTCTTGCCTGCAAAACAGACTTACTTTGCGTTATTGTCAAATGGCGATTGAAATGCGCGTCGCACTGTCAGATCAATTATGTAAGCAAACAATTACCCATGCGTCCAAACTGGAAAATCATCACCTCGGTCATGGTGTACCATTAGTCTCTGTGTCTGATCTAGGAAACTAATAGAGTTGGTTATTCATATGTGACAATGCACAGTATCATCACTGATACAACGTTGAAATTACTAGATTCTCAACACTTATTCGGCGTTCTGTATGTTTTCTTTTCACTTTTTAAAATTCTAGTATATGCTGGGATTGGTGTTTGTTTATCATTAACAGGACTCTTGTCTCAGTTGTCACCTCGTCATGACCATGATCTATGAAGACCGCCCATCTGGCATAGTGTGTACACTATAGAAAGGTGCATACGACATCTCTCTTTCTCTCCATCTTTTTGGATATCGTTTACTTCTCTAATGGGGGCGGGGGATAAAAAGAGGATTTAAAAGGTAGTTGGAGGCTAATTCAAATTCTTCTCCCTGTGTACATAGAAAGTAACAAACATGTCTGACTGTATGTGAAATAACTGACAAAACTTGCAATATACACATTTTTGAACAAATAGCACAGGGCTAGGACTGCCATATACATGTATATAGAGACCAAGGTTCTCTCTCTCTCTCTCTCTCTCTCTCTCTCTCTCTCTCTCTCTCTCTCTCTCTCTCTCTCTCTCTCTCTCCAGCAATCTTACAACTTATTTTCAAAAAATACAAAAACAATTGCCAAAAGCAAAGAAACAAAGCAAAAGATATTGCCGTCAGCATCGAGCTAAGCAGCAGTTAACTCGTCATTTTCAGAGAAAGATTTGAGAAGGATGGAGAGAATGCATTCAACTGAAGGTCCAACTTGTCAAGAATGACAATTGTAAATTTTATAAGAATAAAGAGAAAAATCAAACTCTAGCGCCCTCCCCCCATGTCCTGTATGCTTGGTCGTCATCTTCCCTCTCTCTCTCTCTCTCTCTCTCTCTCTCTCTCTCTCTCTCTCTCTCTCTCTCTCTCTCTCTCTCTCTCTCTCTCTCTCTCTCTCTCTCTCTCTCTCTCTCCCTCTCTCTCTCTCTCTCTCTTGCATGCACATTGCTATCCGCTTGCTTCATTTCCTGTTTTCTTCCCTGATCATGTTTTTTTTTCTTTCGTTCTTTTGGCCGGTGTGATCAAAAGCAGTCATTAACAAAGATATGTTGCTCTTTTATCCAAGATGTGCAGAAATGAGTCGGCAACTCCTGTCCGTCGAGTACTCTTTTTACTGAAATAAGCTGTCGTACTGCAAACACACATGTTCAAACAGCCCCATTTGCAAACAATGTTGCTGGTGTGAAGGTGATAGAACCTTCGGGTCACGTGACTGATCCGCTTTCGAGTCCCCTTTGAAAGCTATCGCCGTCGCGTGTAAAAGCATAGTGATAGGCTTGTATTTATGGCTGCCCTTGATGTCATTCGCGTAAATAGGTGCTTTTTAGGCCAATAAATACCATCGTATGTTGCAATCTATACATCACATTTGCCCATTGACAGGACTCAGAAAAATTGCAAACAAAAGTGACCACGGTTGGAGAGGAATATTGTCATTACGGCAAATAATGTGTGCCAAAAGGGCCTCAAATCTTGCAACACCAATTTCTGAGAATTAATTTTTGTTTATCAATCAATTTTTTATACAGCGTTGATTAAAAGGTATAGGTCGATCTGCTTTAACTAATGGTCTTTTGAAAGATAAATATACTATCTAGGAACCTTTTTTTTTTTGTTTGTTTGTTTTTCCGTCAGATGTTTCCTTCCGAAACTTTTGAAGCTCATAAAATGAATTAATTGTTGATGTTACGAATGATGATCAAAGCATTTGATTATTTTGTAATTATGTATTTTATTCGTAAACAAAAATACGGTTCCTGCATTGGTTTATACTTTTATTTTACACATGTAAAACACTTTCCTCTCGATAATTTTCTGAGAATTGCAAACAAAATATGAAATATGATACACTCCAGTAACCTGGATTATAAAATCCTTAAAAATAGTTGTACAGGTATGAAACTTGTTTCTATCAAATCTATGTATCCGTACAATAAATAAAATGCATGGTTTTGTGGGTGAAATGTGAAACATCGTTCATCTATGCAACATGAAATTTGCTGGATTGCTGCGCGCGGCTTCGCCACTGGAATTGCCAGCTGCTTGATGTATGCTATATGTTCAGATAGTGGTTCTTGTGACCCCAACCTCCTGCTGTCCAGCATTGCCAAATAGGAACTAGTGGTGTGCTTGTCTTGAAATTTGTTTTCGAAAGCCCGCACCAATATGTCATAAAACCGCATTGTTTCACTGGTCAGCTGGCTGAAAGCATAAACCTCAAGTCGAAGTTGGAATCTGGTCTTTAACTGCTTGTCAAGCAAAACAGCCTTTCTTGTGTGTACCGATTGCATGCCTCTGCTAATGACTGAAGATGTTTCATAAATCCATTGCATGATGTCTTATCATCATAAAAAGTTCGACTTGGCAGGCGAATATCATAGAGTTGCTTGGTACCATCTCCTTTTACTGAAGATCTTGGGGGTGTAGTGAAGAAATCCACGTTTGGAGTAGGCAGTGATGTTTCTTGATACTGGGTATCGCTCCTTAGTTAAAACTTGCAAGATGCTGTAAAAAAATCCACATTTTGAGTATGTGGAGGCATTTCCTGAGACGATGGTGCACTACATATATCTATAACTTCCAGAACTGGGATTCCTTCGTCTGTTCTGCCGAGGCCTGGCAGAAGTAAATGCTGATTGAAATGGTTGGAATCTAGGATCTGAGCTGAATGCCGCCTTTTATGTTTGTGATTCCCCACTGGTTGTGCATTGGTCTCTCGACATTAGTCTGGTCTCTATAGCCTTCATCTGTGCATCCACTGCTGTAAACACAGTCTCATCCATTTTTCTCTAGAACTCTGCAGCCATTTTATCAAACTGGTCTGCCCTTCCTTAAACCTCAGCAGCAGCTGACTGTGCAACTTGCTACTATTGCCTCAATTGTGTAATTTTATCTTGTGTTTCCATTTCTGGAGTAACTCCGATACCTGCACTGGCTGCCGAAGACTGTCTCTACAGCCTGACTATATTTGTCTTTCCTTGGACCCATAATTGTATTCAAATATCAGTCTTGGAGCACTATTATTTGCACAATATCCACGATCATCAAATAATATGTATTTTGAAACAGCACTTTGCTCATTTCACTTATCATTGCAATAAAAAATTCCAGGTTCACCGGCTCCACATGTGTCATGTAAAAATGCCATCAGCTGCAAGCCGTGTGAGATCTACTGGATATCACTGAAAGTTCAGAGTCAATGTGGTGAACATATTTATTGAGTCCGTTCAAGTGGGTAGTGTTCTTCTCTGTTACACATTTTGTTGACTATCAGTCCCACACATGACAAGACAGACAGCTGGCTGCTCAAAACACTGAAAGCTCCCCAGAAAGAGACCCCCATAGTTTAAACTGTGTTTTATATAGTGTGTAGCATGCTTCACGTCCAACTAGGTGAGCATGGCACACCGCATCCTGCCCTAGCATTCTGCATGCTCAGCTAGATGAGCAAGGCATGCGTCATTCTTTCATTTAGGGTTAATTTGACATGCAATCCAGTGGCAAAAACATTGATATAGTCTGCAATAATTTTGTATATTCGGTTGGACATTCAGCTGAGTAAATTCACACTAATAACCATTAATTGCCAGGGACAACTCAAAATATATTTATATTCCATAAACAAGATGTCATTCATAAGATGTAACAATGACAAAACAATCCAGCCAATAGCAATGTTGCTGTATTGAGGCTTTCAGAGCTTCCATGGTAACTACCACGAAATTTAAATAGTATTAAATATCCTCAGTTGAATATATTAGATGCCATAAAATTGGTCGGAAAAGTGTTTGATATGGAAAAAATTCTGCATCAAATATCAAAGAATTGTCCAGAAAATTTATTTCCTTTTTGTAAATGTTCAGCCTGTTACTTTTGCTCTGGTAACATGATGCAAAAATACATGCCAACTTTCATGATATGTAATTAAAAAAGAACAGAAGAAAAACCTGCAGAAGGGTACAGATGGACCAGAATTATTACTGATAGAATGAAATGACAATGGATTTAAATATTTTGAATGTCTATAGTCCCTCTCAAATTTTCTCAAAAACATCTTAAACATTTTGGGTTATGATGACATTAATTATCCCTTTTAACTCTTTTTATTTATGTGATAAGTTGCAAATATTTATATAACTCTGCTAAACTCAGCAAGCATCCAAATTATAAAACATTGATATCTTCATACAGACTAGTTTTGAAATCAATTTTGTCTTCAATAATGATTTTGGTTTGAACAACTCAATTCGACCCCTATTATATGAATATATAATGAGGCAGGCAAATATCTGCGTTGACAAAATTAACACAAAAGTCGAAGAAGTTAAAGGACATCTGACAGCTGGATTAGAATTGGCAACTGAAAAATAACTGGCCGCTGTAATAGACGGTAATAACCAGAAATGCCATAGTGTGACCCATCCTGCTCTAAAGTATCAGGGAACAACTACTGAAAATGTCCAAGAACATGAACATCTCGGTCTCTTACCACAAACATACTTGTCGTGGTCTTTACATATCAATTCTATATGTACTAAGGCCGTGAAAATGGTCGGAATTTTATGTAGTCTGCAGAATAAACTAAACAGACATTCACTCCATATTGAAATTTTTTCTTCATATGCCCAGTTCGGAGAACACAAAGGTAGTTTTAACTAAGTGTCCCCGAGCCAATAGAACAGAAATTGAACATGTGCAACTGGTAGGGGCCCTTCAAAATTATCAATAGGGTTACACTAATGTACCTGTATAATTTGCTTCTGGAAACAGTAGAGAGCAGAACAGGATACAATGTCCACATGCATCGTAAATTCGCTCCATTTAAAAATCCGTACAGGTCTGTTTAGTAACTCTTTTTTTCTTTTTTCTTTTTTTAATCAACAATAATGCCATGGCACAGTTTACCAATTGAAGTCTAAAAAAATGAATCTGTGAGTCTGCAAAGGAGTTTAAATTTAAACTTACTGATTTATATTACGTTGAAAAGTTTAGACAATGTAGTGCTTGCGCAGTTACGCATGGGATCTAGTTCCCTCAATGCTTATTTGTGTAAAATAGGTGAATTTTCAACACCACGATGTTACTGTGGCATAGGAAACGGATATATTTTCACTATTTTTCTAAGTGTCGACAATATACTGTACAGCTGAATACTTTACATAACACAGTAATATCTGTTGCCTGTTACACAGTGAAAACCGTGCGACACGGACCTAAAAACTGCAACGATGTCGACTCAACTAATTTTTTTTCATGCTGTAATTAGATACATACAAAGAGCTAAACGATTCTCATAGCAAGTGTTATATATATATTTATTTTTCAATATTAGGGAATCACGAAACTCTAATGTGACTTTAGTATCTGTGTTGTAAAAAGTGATGTGAATCTTTCAGAAGGCCAATTTTTGTTCATGTATTTTCCTGTAACAATTTCAGTATATTTATGTTATTATTTGTTTTTGGGAGTGGGGTTCATATAGGCATTGCCTGGTCCCCAATCGTTCTTTCTCGTAAAAAAATCAATTCAATATAATTGGCTACTTAGCAGAACCGTGGTAGCTGGCTGAGAATTTATGACCGGATGCAAACCTGGGAGTGAAACTAGTAGATAACATGCAAGCAATTATGAGGAGAACTGGAAGCTGGAATAGTATTGAGAGTTGCATTATCAATGGCCACTGGAACAGAACTGGCAGCGGGGAAGATAACTGGAAGTTGCGGAAGGAATCCTACCTTGGTGGAGTATTGCCAGTTTGGCAGAGAGTTGGAAGGTTCCTGACATTTGGCCAGTAAAAGGAGAAGTATATAAATGATAATAATAATAACAAAAATAAAAATTATTATTATTATTATTATTATTATTATTATTATTATTATTATTATTATTATTATTATTATTATTATTATTATTATTATTATTATTATTATTATCATCATCATTATCATTATTATTATTATTATTATTATTATTATTATTATTATTATTATTATTATTATTATTATTATTATTATTATTATTATTTTTATTATTATTATATCAGGGAACCGCGTCCTAGCCAATGTCTATAGGCTTAAAGTCTGACTTAAAGACTTTGCCGCAATTATGTGCAAATAAATGATACTTTAAAGCCAAACATGATTTTTCTGGCACTAACAAAAGCCGATTCTATGTACTTTTTCAACAAAAGTCAAGTATAAGGGAAAAATTTAGGCAGGTTAAGTGAATGCCGATACAGGTTTGTTACAAGCATGCCTGGGCCTACTTATGAATTTGACGTCGATTACATAAGGTTCAAGAGTTGACATATGTAGGAAAGAACAAATTTATATTTTGAAATTTTTTGAATTCCCGAGGTATTGATGAAAGTAATTTTCGTCGCTCGGGTGTGTTTCTGTTGGGATTATTCTGGTTGAGACAGGTACCAATAATTTATTCAACCAGGAGGATGATAATAATAAAAAAACAGTACTTCCATGTAATTGCGCAAGCATGTAGATAAATATATTCAATGGGCAAATAGTAAATTTATGAAAAGAACCCAGAGTATTCATGCGTTTTATTTCGTTTTCCTTATGCTTGCATTGTAAAAAAATTTTAAAGCTGACAGAGAAAAGGAAACCATGTGCATTTTTTTTTCCAGAATTGGAGGCTGCCCATGGCTTAATTGCCTTAACCGGTCAACCAGAGATGCAAAGAGAAGCCATCCTTCAGTAACCAAGAAAAACGGTTTAATTCAAACTCAGTCTATAGAGATATATGATGCATGCAAACAAATTCCCATGTCAAAGCTTGGTGGTACACAAACACAATATGGTCACATCAGACGTAGTACATATGAAAAGTCAGTAAGCTTTCATCCTGTGACAGCAGATAAGACCACGCAAGTGACCGCCGCACCGTTGTCGGTAGAAGTGATCAAACATTCTGATACAGGGTTCAGAAAATATACTGGTTTAGACACTTACAGTTTATTCTATTTGTTCACAAATATCTCACCTCTGAATGTAATGATGAGAGCTATACGATTATTGGTCATACCCATGCTATCATCCTTCCAGGAAGTTCAGATTTATATCAACTGAAAAGCAGCTTCTGGCAGTGTTATACAAATTGCACTCAATTACAACAGAATATCTTATTGCAAAACAGTTGGGTATTGCACATGGGAGCAAGTCGAAAATTTTCAAGTTTTGGATAATGTTCATGTATAGAAAATTTAAAATGTTGAACATTGCAGCACCAATGTTTACAGTTCAAAACTGTATGCCCAGTCTAGTCAAGCAATCCTGTTCAAATTTAGGTGAAGTATTTGATACAACCAAAATTTTACGTCAGCAGCCAGCTGACCCCATTGCTCAGAAGCAACTGTGGTCTTCATACAAGCATCATCATACGGTAAAAGTGCATATTGGTTACGAACGTGCAGGAACCCATTCTTCTATTAGTGAGACTTATGGTAGCAGTACATGTATTTCGGACAAAGAATTCTTTGCTAAGTCTGATGCTCTTGACAGATTGAAAGAAGGAGAAGTCATTATGATTGACAAGGGGTACTTGATACAAGACATTTTGCAGGATACAGGTGTAATATTGATAAGGTCTAGTTTCCTGACAGCTAAACATAGATCCCTAGTAATTTCGGTAAAACCTTATGCTTTTGGTTTCATACTTCGTCAGCCATCTCTGGCCTGGAGTGATTCTCAGAATAAGTACATCTTGTGACTCAACATCAAACATGAAAAAATCCCAGAATTGTGCAAAATACTGGCAGCACAATAGCTGGACCTGCACCTGATGGTGATACTGATATGACTCTTTAAGTTTATGTTCACCATAAATCGTATGGACTGGATAGGTTTGATCTTCAAGTGCCTGTAATGTAGTTTTGTTTGAAAATTTAAGGAGCATTTAACTTCAACTAAAGCAATTACGCCATTGTCATTCACCAAAGAATCTAGCCTGGCTCCTATGTAACCTTTATGTCAGTAAACAAAGTACCCGGCTTTTGTTAAAGTGACTGCACCTTTGGTTGCTTCATATTGCTTCAACGCCAGTTGCTCATTATCTCTGCCAAACTCAGTGGCTGCAGTGGAAAACTGATTTGGTTTAATAATGTTAGAAACAACGCGGTCACCACTTGACTTTCCCGTGAAGGTGCAGACAGAATGGGATGATGACGCACTTATTTTCGTTTCTCGGACCTTGTGCAAGAGTACTGTTGAAGACTGTTCTCTGGTCTCTTCCTCGATGGCCTTTCTGGTCTCAGGCTCTGGCTTCATCGCATCTAAATCAGCCGGAAAATGGAAATAGTGGAAAACCCTGATTTAACAGCAATCAGTTTAAATGAAAATTTACTTGTCGTTCAAGATTGGGGTAACAAATGGAAAATCGATTTTAACCCTGGCAAGACAGAAGAAATGGTTATATCCACTAAACTCATCAAAGCTAATCATCCAGGCCTAAATTTTGCAGGTAAAACTGTTAAAAAAGTTCATGATCACAAACACTTGGGCGTCATCCCTACTGATAATTTATCTTGGGGGAGTCACATAAGGTCAGCGTGTAACAAGGCCGCCACACGATTGGGGAGAATAAGGAAATATATGTATACGTTACCACTAAAAGCACTTGAAAGTATTTGTGTATTATCCATTAGACCGATTCTTGAATATGCAGCTCCCGTTATTGACGGCTGTTCAGTGAAGTGTGGTGCAATGTTAGAATCCGTACAGTACAGAGCTGCATTATTTGTATCAGGTGCTATGAGGACTTCAAGTGAAGTAAAAGCTCAGGATTGGCTTGGGTGGCCGAGTCTGGCAGACAGACGAAAGTATTGTAAACTTGTCCTTTATTTTAAATTAGTAAAATCACTTTGCCCTGGTTATATGAGTGAATTATTACCTTTGCAAAATACAGATAGACATAACTATATGTTACGGAACAATGCTGACAGAACTGTGGTACCATATCGGACAAATGTTTTTTCAACAGGATTTATTCCGTCAGCAACTCGGTTGTGGAATTCGTTGCCTCTGAATGTACGCACCGCGCAGTCCCTGATCGCCTTTATGAATCTACCAAGAAACTTTTGTTTCCTGCCAGACGCAATCATTTGAAACATGGCCCTTGCAAGCAAAACATACTGGTAAACCGTTTAAGAGTAGATTTCAGTGCTTTGAAAGCACATTTATATTCCAGACGCTTATGTGACACCCTAGCATGTGCTTGTGGCTACCATGCCGAAACAACCTTACATTTTCTGTTGCAGTGCCCCCTCTTTACTTTACACAGACAACACTTTCTGGCAAGGGTCAGTGATATTACTGTGACATCACAAACTGGTCTTTCATTTCATGACCTCTCTAACGTTGACAAATGTAAATTGTGTTTATTTGGTCATGACCAACTTTCTCATGACAGCAATTGCAGTATTGTTGATGCAACTATGGATTACATTTATAGTACAAAGCGTTTTGTTAAAGACCAGTCAGAGGCTGACAACGAAGATAACAATAATAGTAATATTGTTGATGAGTAGCGCCTGTTCTTTGAATATCATGTATCTTGCAATTGTAAGTGCAGACATCTAAATGTATATGTCCCTGTTTTTATTGATTTTATTTTTTATTTTTTTCCCCCAATTTTCAATGTGATTGTCACAAACTTTGTAAATATGTACGTGTATACACGAGGAGAAGACCTGTATTAGCCTCGGGCTATTTGTCTAATCCTCCTTAAAGAAATAAAGTGTATTACAACAAAAAATCTAAATCAGCCGCAATCTTCTCCTCAAGAGGAATGTCTTTCTGTTTGACCTCTCCAATGACACTGTGTATCTTACTTGTGTACATTATAGTTACAAACTGCTGATATTATGAAGTTACAACAGCTTTTTACACATCTATAACTTGGAGCAGTGTAACCTGGTTACCCAATTGGTTTTGATAATTTAACAAATCAGTTACAAATTGTTTGGCCGATGCTTTATCACTTTCACAAACTTCTTTCAATTCATAAAAAGAGGGACGCATCGCTTTCATTTCTTTGGTTTCTTTGCCATATATATATCTGCTTTTCGTACTTTATTTCGTATGTAGAGAAAGGAATATTTTTTCTCCCTTGTAACATTCCACGTTGATAATTTTTCGGTGGTTGATAATGCATTTTCTTGATTGACAAAAGTTTTTGAAAAGTCCTCTCGAGCGTCACTGGTGGCAGCAATGTGTTTTACAACAGCCCAGCGGTCCTTCACCTGCAGGACACTCGCATGAAGCTTGTGCTATTTCACGTTGATAATTAATGCTATGGCTGCCTTGCATCATTTCTGGTATGCACTTAGATCGAAAAAGTTCTTTTTCCATCAGGCCGCGTTATTCTTCACCATTATGTCCTACAACAAATACTTGTTTTACACAGATTGCATTGACTAGTTTGTGAAGAAGGTCACTCCCTGTATTATTAAAGATAAATATAGGGTTGTAATAAATGACTTTATTAAATCAAATAAATGAGGTCTTTTATATTTTGTTTAAAACCTGAAAAGAAATGCATACAAAAAACTTTAAAAGATAGATTACGTTCCATTTAGCAAATCTGCATATGTGGTGCATAGATGTACATTTGAAGCACACGAATTTAAAGTTCCTTTGAAATCTGTGTAATTACAAAACCTAAAATATTGTGTATATTATCACTTGATGCAACGCTATCTCTTTAACGCATGATCAGATAATAAAATAACAGTTAAATCTATTTAGCTTTTAAAACATATTTTAAAATGAAAATAAAAAGAATTCATTACCAATCTTCATGTAATTAAAGTTTTACTTGGTATTTTAAAAAATAGCGTTAAACACTTTACGTTTTGTAAATGTTTTTATTTTATCTTTTTCTTATTATTAATTTGTTATTACTATTATCATTATTATTAAAATCAACTTCAATCCATTGCATTTGATTCAAAGTGTATTACTTTGGATATAAACCTTTGCCGTTATATTGTTTGGAAAATGAATGAAAACCGTTGATTGCAAAAAAAACAGCAACTTCCTGTCACATTTTCGTGGTGCCCCTGTGCCAGCCGCACTTTATTGACTAGCATGCAGTTTGGAAATTGTTTTAAGATCAAACTTCTGGCTATGTTTGGCGAGAATCTGTTCAATAGTTTCGAGAAAAAAAAAGTAGATATACATATACAGCGTTCTACACTAATGTCTCTGTTCTGCAAATTCAGGCATGCACTATATCCGATCAATATTTTTCTTAGCTCCGTCAAATTGGGGATTCATCTGGTGCTCATTAGACAAAGAGTATTATATTTAATCACTGTGTCCTTGCTTTGGAGACCCTCGATCAAATACTCTACTATGTTTACTAGGTGAGGACTATTCTTGCATTTGAGAATTTATATTATAAGACTGGTTAATGAAATATAAGCATTAAGTCATTTAGGCGACCTAACATACCCTTTTTTCACAGCAAAGTCTCAGTACAAAAATATGAAAACTGTTAAATGATACTGGGCATAACTGTACATGGATAAAATTTGTATCCTTTTTTGTTTCCAGTTGATGTAAAATCCCTACAAAGGTGAAACGTCACTGATTTGCGAAATTTACAAGGAACTGATTCAGCGACGTGAAATGTACTTCAAACAGGTTGTGATAAATTCTGTCAGATATCCATCAGGTGCCTGGCATTTTCGAAAACCATACAGTGCACACCACTAAAGCGTATTGCATCCAACTTATCGACGATCTTTTAAAGGTATCCTCCATGTTATTAACTTATATCTACTTACTGGTAATTCATCTCGGTCGACCTGTTTACACTTGTGAACGTTCAGGGTTTTTTTTTTATGTTAAGCTGAACCATTTATTTATGTGTTCTCTGTACATATATTTTGTCTGTGATACATGAATATGTCTTGTATTCACAGTTTGAACCAATGAAGTTTCGCGCATGTAGAGATTCCGGTTCGATCACTATCAAACTGTCACAGAGATAATAAAAAAATATCTGCAAATGCGTTCGGGTGTTAAAAGTCCAGCAGAAAACTTGTTTATGCATACTGCAAGCTGATACGGAGCCAGACAAGAGTACGTGACCCAATTTCTGATTACACGTTGGTGGACTGTTCCTGTTGAAAAAAAAAACGGTGCAAAAAAGAGCAACTTTTACCATTTTAACACCATGTAAAGGTTCAGTGCAGTGACCCTTCTACAATTTGCCCTCATTATTCACAAACTGTGACTGCAATTAGAGAAACTGGAGCAGCATTGCCACATCTTCCGTGTCGTTCTCTGCAATCATTAACCCCAATAGTGTGGGAGCATATATCATGATTTTAAGTCCCGTGGGATTTTGATGAAGATTTTATGCCACCTATTCAGAAATGTTATTTATACCCTAAGGAACGCAAAAAACCATATTGGCACTTTGCCAACCTGTTAGATTCAAAATGGCTGCCATTTTCCAAAATGGCCGCCAAACTCCGAACATAATATTTTATGTTCCATAGTGTGTCCGAAATGTTCGATTTAATATATCTTAGAATCAAATTTAAACCTTTTGTCATGCAAGAACACTATTTATGTCTTTTACCTTAAACCTGAATATTATTATACACCAAAATTTAAAATAACTGAAAAATGTTATCCATATTTTCCATGTTTCTTATAAATGTTTAGCGTTAAAACGGTTGATTTAAATTTGTCCTTTGTTTTGGTTGTTACTGGCATCAATGAGGGTATGTATAGCACTGTAGTTATCACAATTCAAGATAGCCACAATTTCCTGAAAATGGCTGCCCCACTGCCACTCCCCCAACCCCAACCCCCCACCCCCACAAGCTACTATGTCATTTTACATAAAGAACCAATATTCTCCAACTAACATTATCTAAGAGTTATATATCATACTCCAACCATGTAACAACATTGTGTCATGATTTTCAATCTTGAAACTTAACACCAGTAGTTACCAGCCAAATTTCAAGATGGCTGATATGCTAAAAATGCATGCATATAATATGTGCATCAAAACTTGTTGATATTTAACTATATCTCTCATTACCCTTTTAGTCTAGATCAATACTTTTTCTTCATCTGATCCAAGATCATCAGCTCAAATCATTGTTCCCTATTGTAACTTACCCGTTGTTTGAATGCATTTTGCAGGTCTGTATGGTAGTATTGGTGTGCTGATAAAATGATTCCCTGTACAGTAGCTAAAGTGGTGGTCCAGGACTAATGCATGGTGCTGGCATGCTGATGGGTGGATCTGGAAGAGCTAACTGCTTGGAAAAATAGTGTCCCAAGTGCTTTTAGATTATTTGCTGAGTCTTCATTTATATTGAAAGACTGAACACATTCTTGCCATAATCCAAGCACATTTATTTGCAAAGACTTTTTTGTTCAATGACTGTAGCAAGGCCTCTAGATATTCTTGGTTAACCCCATTAATTCTGGGGTTTAGTCCTCTAATTGCCCTAAAAGTGGCCAACTATATGGAAAGTCATCTCCTTTCATGTCTTCAATTAACTTTTGTCCACAGAAAACATTTTGAATAACGATTATAGATGAGAGCGAAACAGAGATAACATGCCCCATGAATTTACAGCTTTTCAAAGCATGGAATAGGTGTTTAGTGTCCACTTCATGATGAGAAAATAGCGTTCAGATAAGGATTACCCTCGTCGCCCACAACGTTTTTCCATCCAATTCTGCATTTTGTTGAGACTTTGCAGGTGTCTTAATACGGTGTAACTGCACCAAAAATTTGATGAAGCTGTCATGAATCCTTCTTGAGATATTATGGTAACATTGTGTATTTCTCTCTCTCTCTCTCTCTCTCTCTCTCTCTCTCTCTCTCTCTCTCTCTCTCTCTCTCTCTCTCTCTCTCTCTCTCTCTCACTCTCAATGTGTTAAAAGACTCATAGACCAATACTCTGAAACCTGTACTATTCCAAATTACTTTGTTTGTAATGATGATTCATAAAGTATATTATTATGTAATTATGTTATCTTTGTCTCCGTCAGTTCAATTGTCCTAACACACATGTGGTGCTTTGTTCTGAAGCAAGGTGTTAACTTACCAAGTGAATATATTTAGGTGGCCCATGCGAGAGCGGATGTTTTTATCCTTAGCTGGGTCATCCTGACTATCTGTTCTCTGTGGTAATAATGTACTATTTCTCCTATTTTTTGTTTTGCATTTGTTTATATATATTTCTGTCATTACCTAACAATTGAAATGTATTGAATTTATCGTTGAATTAAAGAATCTGAATCTGAATCTGATTCAAGATCAGAGAGCGTCAAATAAATACTTCAAAAGTTTTATAACAAGTTTCAAAATATTGAGGGGAAGCTGGTTTTTAGTAGGAACATATAATGTGCATCTCTAATGAATTTTGCTTTTTTTTCATTTTTTTTTTTTTTTATTGACAACAAAAAAATTATAATGTCCATAAATACACTGGTTTTGTACATTAGCTGAATCTGCCTTGATTCATTTTACGCTCTCATTCAATGATTAAAAATTCAACCATAGAACTAAACATACATTAATTTTCTGCTCTCCCCAAACCTATCACCATCAATTTTTTTATTATTTTTAACAATCTCTGATAAAAATTTGATGAAGCTGCGATAGATCCTTGTTGAGATATTATGGTAACATTGTCTCCTTGTGCGCCACTCAGACGGCCTTGAAGTAAATACTTTAAAGTTTCATGCAAAGTTTATAAATACCAAGAGGTTCAGAGGTTTTAATAGGAACCTGATCCATCAGAAGATGCATCTCTGACAAAAATTTGGTAAAGGTACGATCAAATTTGTTTGAGATATCGCGGTAGCATCGTCAGGGTTGACGCCACTCAGACGGCCTTCAAATAAATACTTTAAAAGTTTCATAAAAAATTAAGAAATAATCAGAGGAAGGCTGTTTTCGAAAGGAACCCGGTCCATCATAAGGTACTTCTGTGACAAATGTTTAGTAAAGCTTTGGTGAATATTTTTGGAGATAATATGGTAACATCGTCCCCTTGTGCGCCACTCAGACGGCCTTGAAATAAATTCTTAAAAAGTTTGATTAAAAATTTAAAAATAATAAGAGGATGCTAGTTTTCAATAGCAAACTGGTCAATTACAAGTTGCATCTCCAAAAAAAATTGGTACAACTATGGTGAATATTTCTTGAGATATCAAGGTAACATTGACAAGACGGATGAACCGGTGGACTGACGATGTAGGGGATGACAATACCCTCCAGCACCCTATGTGCCGAATGTAAAAACATACCAACTCTATTAGCCTATTCTCAGCCAGAGTGGGTTAAATACCCAGATAACCACTAGAAAAAATATCAAATCTGGACAGTGTCTAACAGAATGGAAACTTTTGTAGTCAGAATTTATGTGTTTAGAAAATGAAATTTACTAAATTTGGTCGTACGCCCCCCCCCCCCCACCCTCAACCCAGTACATTCATCCCACCTAATAATAATGCAAGGTGCATCTCAGCTTATCCCACTAGCTGGTCATTGCCATGTACAGCACATGTAGAACAATTCACATATCACTTGTGTACTACAGTTTGGTCTTGGTGAACCTCTTGCCTGTGGCTCAACTGGCATAAATGATAGATTTTGGATGAACTACCAAAAGTAGATCCAACACATTGATGACTCTGGAATTATGATGAACTGCTTTCATCTTCATCGTCCAACTGAACAAGCCAACTGCTATGGCAGACTGCCACTGTATATGGCAATCACCAGATACGGCCAGCTTCCACTATGTAGGACAGTCACCAGCTGGACACCACAACTCACAATATGAGCGTGGCAATAATGAAGATGAGAACGATTATAGTTAAAATAGCTATCTTAATCACACAAGTATGAACTTGGTAATGGAGATGAAGATGTCATTTAATGTAGCAATACACTTTAATGTGTCATAATGTTGTTGCAATGTTTACTCACAATACAAGTGTGACAATGATGAAGATGAGAACGATGATAGGTATAATAGTTACCCTAATCAAACAAATATGAACTGGGTAATGGAGGTGATTATGTCATTTATTGTAGCAAGTGAAAAATACGATGAATTTATGTCGACCTGTATGGGATTCGAACCTACTACCTTCGGCACACTCGCCTAGCCAAATGTAAAGTCCAACACGCTGACCTCTAGGCCATCGGGACAACCCCAAAAAGGTTGACCAAGGAACCAGGGTGATGTTATAGCAGGTGTGGCTTGTGCATTGACACGGTAGGGCACTTCCACAGACCGACAATTTATGAAATACAACTCTAATATAATTTCGAAGTCGGAGCAATGGCCCACAGCACTTCGAAACCAATAAGCAATACACTTTAATGTGTCATACATAATATTGTTTCAATGTCAACTCACAATATGAGAGTGACAATGATGAAGATGAGAATGATGATAGTTGAAATAATTATCCTAATCATACAAATATGAACTATATAATGGAGGTGATGATGCCATTTATTGTAGCAATACACTTGTTTCATAATACCGTTCCAATGTAAACTCACAATATGAGAGTGACAATGATGAAGTTGAGAATGATAATATTTTAGATAGGTCCCCCAGTAACACAGGTATGAACTTGGTAAGGGAGGTGATGATGCCCTGTATTGTAGTACTATACTGGTGTCATAATATTGTTTCAAAATAAAGTCATTTATCTCGGTTAGGTTTACATTCTTTTGATCCAATGATTTGATACTTTTAAGACAAATGTGAGCCTAAATTGACTAAGATTCAATTTGAAGATAAAAATCCAACTTTATAGCCGGGAGTTATGAAAATAAATACCCAAATAAGGTGCTTTCTACTGCAAGGACCTTTCAGGGACCTGTAATGGGACAAAAATTAGAAATTTGGCAACCATTTTGAAAAATGGCGGCCATTTTGAATCTAACAAGTTGGCAAAGTGCCAACATGTTTTTTTTTGTTTGTTGTTATTTTAGATGTATTTAACATTTCTGAGTAGCTTTTATAAAATCTTCATCAAAAGCCCACGGGACTCCATATGCCCCCACACTACAATCCAATCTCTGTATGTTCTGTAGCCGATCCACTCACTGTCTTTGCCTAACTGCATAGTTTACTACCATATTATCTTACTCAATTTATAATTTTCACGAGCTTATAGGCATCAACAGCCACATAAATTTATCATTGGAAAACTTTCGCCGGCGGGTTTAATCCAAGTGTGGTGTTCTTTTCTTTTCTTTCTTTCAGTCTGTCTTTTTTCTTTCTTTCTTTCTTTCTTTCTTTCTTTCTTTCTTTCTTTCTTTCTTTTTATGCACTATACTATTCGATACCATGCCATGTCATGTCATGCCAGACCGTACCGTATCGTGCCATGCCGTGGCGTACCGTACCGTACCGTACCGTACCGTACCATACCATACTATACCATACTATACCATACTATACTATATTCAGTGTTTGCTTGAGGGTGAATCATTATTTTCTTTAGAAAATTCAATAGTGCTGATTCACTGTACATTGCCTAAATGTAATTACAACTAAATTGTGGCGCAACTGCGTGACGCAGTGTATTCGCATATAGACAAAATCAAACTTGTGCACAGGGTATTTTGATTATACGCCACATGTGGCAAGGTGGTGATTCTGTTTATCCCAAGGCAAGACGCTGAATAGGCACCAATTTTATGATAGCGTTTATGCAATAAAATATAAGATAAATCGATTTTGTACACAGCGGCAAGAAAGGAGGAATTTTAGTCTAGTAAAAGCGATTGTGCATCGCAGTTTGAAAATGGAACTCCGCCGTTAGCGCTAAGCTAAAGGAGAAACAAGCCAGAGGATTCTAAAAAAACATAAATTTGATAATGTGCAATTTTACTGTAAAAAGGTGAAAGCAGTGAAAAGAAGGAAATAAATGTCTGTGGCATTATGTGCTGTTGCACAAGGGCATGTTGAAACGTGGTCATGGAACACTGTGGGCGGCCGAAAAGACGTAGTTTTGGGCCTTGGCCTACCCCAATTGCGTCACGTTGCTCTGGTGAGCATAACTCGTGCAACGTAAAAGGTCCATTGCAGCTGCATGGCAAGTTATAAATCAAATAATTACTTTTTTCCGATCCTGATATCTCTTTGCAATGCCACTTTGTAAGTCTGTCAGGATCCTAGCAATCTAAGAGTATGAATTAAATATAAACTAATAGTCCCCCCTCCAAAAAAAAAACATGAAAGGCGCATACCTCCATAGCATTCCTTATGATTGTATGGTGTCCTAGTGACTGGAGAGATAATGGGTGAATTGGGCGGTAAGCAGGTTCACTGAGTTCTAACATTATATTTAAAAAACAGGAACAATTTTATCACTTGTAGGTCTGAAGTCCATTGTCGTAAAATTCTGATTGGGTCAGAAACTTGGAATATTTCTTAACATATATTTCAGTTTCAGGATATATAGCATATTCTGAGCATTAGCTCCTATTCATGTGCATATACTTTGCAGAAACACAACGCTGACAATTAACATCAGGCCATTTTTTTAGATAAACCATCAACAATGCATCCATTTTCTATACATTCACACAAATACCAGTTGACAAATATAAACAATTAGTATTTCCTTTGGCATCCGGGAGTATTCAGTACTTTGAGTAATGTTTTCATTTCGTCCAATTGCATGTTTTACCATACTGGATATTTTCCCAACACTAGTTTCACTTATGCCTCTTAAATGGAACTCCAGCCGCGTCTGGGTGTAACGTGTTTCAAGATAAACACTGTCATTCCTTTTTGCTGATAGCGCACGGCAGCCCTCCACTAGGAATAAATTTGTGTTGATGTAGATATTCATACAGGGCTAATGCATCCAGGATTGCCCTTCTCCACGGGAAGAATAAAACATGAAATGGGCATCAAGTATTCACTTTTATCATTTATGACACAAGAAGTGTGGAAATCCAGGCCATCATGAGGAACATGTCTTCATCAACGGGTCATCATTGAGGAACCAAGAAACAAATTTTGCAGCCTTAATATCCTTGCTACACTTTTTCGTGGTGGATTCTAATTGTTTTTTACCTGATGTTTGGTATCAGTAACCTTCTTGAATTTAAAACTATTAAAATGTAAAATAGTAGCATATAATTTAAGTTCTTGCAAAGAGTGCCATGATGTGGTGGAATTTTATGAACTAGCACATGCACTAATATTTGGCAAAATAGCAAAAAACAAAAACAAAAAAAAGACAAATGACCTACCCCAAGAAAAGGATTATACTACCAAACACATGTATGTATGTATGTATGTATGTATGTATGTATGTATGTATGTATGTATGTATGTACAATGTCTGAACATACAGTTACGCCCGGCTAAAAATTAACTGCCAAACGCTTTTTTCGCGTTTTGCTGGTGTTTGGCTTGTGTTTGGAAACGTTTGAAAATGTTTGGAATGTGTTTGAAAAGTGTTTGGAATGTGTTTGGAAAGCGTTTGGAAAGCGTTTGGGAAAAATCTCAAACACTTTTACAAAACGTTCGAACACTTTCACAAAGCTACCGAACACTTCTCCAAATGCGTTCAAACACTTTCCAAACGCGTTGAACAATTACCCGAACGGTTTCAAACACTTTCACAAACGCATTCAAACACTATGCATTTCAAACACACCCGTATAAATGATGAAGAATCTCCAAACGTATTTTCAACAGGTCCAGCAATATATGATGTATCTACATGTAAATGTGCACTTATCCAGCATTATAGGTTGTATATATTTATATAAAATACGATCCAAATACGTTTACGAAAGTGTCTAATTCAACTAAAATGAATTAAAGACTTAATTCTTCATTTAAGATGTCATGAGTACTTCATCTTTTAAAAACTGTTTCGGAGTAAATCCAAAGGCAATATTATGATCAGATCATGGTTCATGATCTGATCATGATATTGCCTATAAATTTACTCCGAAATAGTTCCTAATTTTCAATTAAAATATATATAATTACTCCAAGGACCAATGGAGTATCGCCTGGCTTACTCCACTGGAGCTAATTCTATTGCTTGGCTTAGTAAGTCAGACAATACTTAAATTGAGCTGCTTCTGTATTTCCATTCGAAATTTACTCCGAAATAGTTCCTAATTTTCAATTAAAATATATATAATTACTCCAAGGACCAATGGAGTATCGCCTGGCTTACTCCACTGGAGCTAATTCTATTGCTTGGCTTAGTAAGCCAGACAATACTTAAATTGAGCTGCCTCTGTATTTCCATTCGAAATTTTAAAAGTTAGCCTTTTTTCAAGAACTTCACTTTCAGAAAAAGTATGATAGCGACTGGGTATAGTTAATTTCAACTTTATTGTGAAATATACACAGTAGAGCATTTTGGCTTATCCATAAATGAAGGCATGCACATGTTTTGGGGATTTTTAGGTGCTGATAAGCTTTTTAGACACTTGTTAAAAAATATTCCTGTCATGAGAATTAGATTACCAAGTGTACATGTACATGTATCACATACGTTTGGCGCAAAGTCTAAAGTGTTTGAAAGCGTTTGGAAAAGTGTTTGAACACGTTCGGCTTTCACCAAACGCGTTCGGCAAAGTGTTTGAACGCATTTGGAAAAGTGTTTGTAAAGCGTTTGCGAAGTGTTTGATCCGCGTTTGCAAAACGTTTCACTTTCACTTAAAGTGTTTGGGAAACGTTTGGGAAACGTTGGTGCGTTTGTGGTTTGTTAACTTGAACGCTAGCGTAACTGTATATAGTGGAATCTCCCTATAAACATCACATAAGGGACTCAGATATATGGTCTTAGTGGGGACGTGGTGTAAATGGGGGGGGGATTAAATGACTGATACATAGAAACCGGGTCGGTACATTGGTTGTCCTCATATATAAATGGTATTCTTATGGCGGTGGTCTTATTTGGTTATTCTAGTGTATTTGTTAATGACCCTTACCAGAAATACCATGTTATTGATAAAAATACCTTTTTACTCGCGTTGGATGTTATAAAACTCGAACCATTGTACTGACTGTATACCCATGTCCTTGCTTGTCTTTTTTAAATCCAGTAAGTAGGAATGTTGCCAGTGTAGAATAAACAGCTCTATTGCTAAGTTATCTGCGCAATTTTAAGGCACATTTGATACCTTCATCTGTAGTTTTTAAAGGAAACATATCTGTATGCTTCTCATCAAAAATACATTAAATGGCCCACCAATTATATATATATATATATATATATATATATATATATATATATATATATATATATATATATATATATATATATATATATATATATATATATATATATATATATATATATATATATATTGTGATGAAATGGGATAATCGCATACTAATTAATTAAACCTGATACATGGTAACTGTGTAATTCTGCAATTAAATCTGTATATAGATGGCAGCACCTACTGGACAGGGTATTTTGTTAGTTCTTGGGGTTGTATGTAGAGGGCAGATAGTTACAGCACTGTTCACAATATAAGTGATGTTTCAGTGGCACAATTGTAAATTCTATTATTAGAAATATTGTGGGTAAGATGCAAGAACTCCCAAAGCAGAATTAAGGTCCAGATGTTTGTAATAAATTGTGATCCCTTGTTCTTATATCTCTGCCTTCTAGAAATATGTTTTAATGATTTTGTATGTCCATATGTAAATGGGTGGCACCATACATTATAAGCATCTGAGTTAATGATCTCCCTCGATCCTCCCATGCTGTGAGGTGAAGTCCAGGTTTTCCCCTTGAAAGGGTTGAAGATAAGTATATCTGCCAAAGAGGATCCAGCAGAAGAGACCAGAGGACTGAAGGTAATTATTATTACTGAGTGGTTGCAGAAGTAGGCTGTCTGGACACTTGGGCCCATTAACCACTGGTAAGGGTGGTACTTGTAAGCTGTAGCAATTGGAGTGCAGGTGGCATACCATGGACAGATAAGTGGTCTGTCAGGAAGCTGGTCACTGACCACAGGAGGTGGTCGGGTGACAGCCAAGGGTGAGAGCTGCCTGAATTGAAGTTCAGCCACTCAGGAAAGGGTGGCACTTCAGAAGCAGGCCAGTGAAGGTCTGTCCAGCTTTCAGCCACTCAGGAAAGGGTGGCACTCCAGAGGCAGACCAGTGGAGGTCTGTCCAGCTTTCAGCCACTCAGGAAAGGGTGGCACTCCAGAGGCAGGGCAGTGAAGGTCTGTCCAGCTTTCAGCCACTCAGGAAAGGGTGGCACTCCAGAGGCAGACCAGTGAAGGTCTGTCCAGCTTTCAGCCACTCAGGAAAGGGTGACACTCCAGAGGCAGGGCAGTGAAGGTCTGTCCAGCTTTCAGCCACTCAGGAAAGGGTGGCACTCCAGAGGCAGACCAGTGGAGGTCTGTCCAGCTTTCAGCCACTCAGGAAAGGGTGGCACTCCAGAGGCAGGGCAGTGGAGGTCTGTCCAGCTTTCAGCCACTCAGGAAAGGGTGGCACTCCAGAAACAGACCAGTGGAGGTCTGTCCAGCTTCCAGCCACTCAGGAAAGGGTGACATTCCACAAATAGACCAGGAGAGGTTTATTTGGAGTCCAGCCACTCAGACAAGGGTGGCATCCTAGTGGTATGCTACAGATGGCTTCTCCAGATTAGAGTCACTGGGAATAGGTAGACCTGGGAAGGTTTACTTATGGTTAAGCCCTTGCTATCCCAGTGTTTATAGGAGTCAGGAGATCAGAGTTCTGCCTGTATTAAAAGGTTATAATAGGACATAAGTTGAAATGCCAGACATAAATGTAGTATCTGTTCAAAAGAGGTAACATAACATTGTATCCAGGGTAGTGTGTACAGCTTTGCACATGGTATGTGATTGCAGTACAGTCACCAAATTGGTGTTACTAAATGGTGAACATTCAGGTAATCAGTAGTCTCTAACAAGTCAAGAGACAGGTAGTTATATCCCCAATTTTATGAGTCCCTGATTTAGTGTGAGGTTTACCTTTAATAAAGGGATATATGTTTTAATTTGCCTTTTCATGGTTGTATGTTGAAGATTTTCAGATATCAAGACATTGCACCCAAATGTAACACTCACGCTACCATACCCGTTACATTTTTGGTGGCAGCGGTGGGATGTACTGACAAGTTTGGTGCATCATTGGTGTACTAAGCACAGTATAGTACATCCTGTGAAACGAACCTGAGCAAACATGAGTGAGATGAGGCTTAGATCTGGCAGACAGACTGCAACTGGAGAGGAAAATTATCCTCTGGCAATGGGAAATACAGGCCAGTTCTTAGAGGCTGGCACACTTAGAAGGCAGGAGCCTCATGACCCATCCACACGGGGCAAATCTTCACAGGCTGGCATTAATGAGGCAAGTGGGCCTCATGTACCCTTGACATGGAGCCAATCACCAAAGTCTGGCATTAATGGGGCAAGGGGGTTTCACATACCTTCGATGTGGAGCAAGTCATTGCAGCCAGGGGAGCATCCACTGCAGGACCAGTCATTAGAGGCTGGCATAACTAGGACTAGGAAACCTCATGTTCCCTCAACATGGGGCCAGTCTGTAGAGGCTAACTTACAAGACACAGAGAAGCCTCATGTGTCTCCAATGTGGAGCCAGGTTTCAGGGGCTGGTATGCCAGAAGCAGGGGAAACTCAGGCTCCTCTAACTTGGAACCAGCTATCTGAAGCTGGGATTGTTGTCAGGGATGGCTCTCAGGGAGAAATGAGTCAGATGTGGGATGACCATGCATCTGAGGAAAATCAGTCACTGCATCATCCCATGGTAGCGATGGAAGGGACAGTCACTGTGAGGGACAGAGAAGTGCCTTCAGCAGTTACTTGGTCTCTTGGAACGGAGGCTAGTGCAATAGATATGACCAAGTACTGCACTCCCTCAGAAGTGAGCCAACCTTTTGCAGTTGGCACAGGCATGTCAGACATGAGGGAGGAGCAATTTCTAAGTCATACAACTACAAGGTCTGGCATAACTGGACCTGAGCCGTCCTTATTTGGGCAGGGTTTAGATATGGCTGTCACTTCAGATCCAGTGTTGGGCAGATTAAGCCCTACATCTCCAATGTCTGTATTGTCACCAACCACTGGGATGGAGAGGACAGTAATAAGAAATGGAGATTTACACGATATGCCTGTGACTGAAAATAACTGGAAGGAAAGTTTGCCTTCTGGGAGTGTACCTGTTCAGTCAGGAGTGTCCAAAAATGGGGACAAGGGAATGATAGTCCAACCTCTAAGTCCCCAGTCACCAGGTGAGTTCACTACCCTCACATACCCACCGGGTGTTTCCAGATTCAATGTGAACTCACATGTCAGATACAGAATGGAAGAATCTGGGAATGACTTGGTGCTAAAGAGAACTGGTAGTGTTAGAAATGACATAGTGCCACAGAGAATTGGTAGTGGGTATAACCTAGTACCACAAAGACCTGTGGGTTCTGGAAATGACTCGGTACCACAGAGAAATGGTGGAATATTGAATGAGCTACCCTCTTCCAGGATAGCCAAGCCTTCAACTGTAAATCAGGATGCTGGAATTTTGAGTACTCAAACTAGCCTTTTGAGAACTATAAATCCACCTATTCCAAGTGAACCACCACCAGAAGCAACTTCGGTGTCAGGGATAGGTGTCCCTAGGATGGATAACCCAGCCTATCCTTGCAATAGGCAAAGAAATGCAATGTGTGGTTTTACAGTGGGAGGTAATTCACAGGAAACAGCAGAATCCTCCCAAAACAGAAATGTTGGTGCTGGTAGCCAGAATGCACCACCAGTGCCATTGTTACATTTACCAATTGCACCTCAGAATGAGATTTCAAATTCTGGGGCAAGTGATGGAAGACTCATAAGGGCAATGGATCCTATGATGCTTGCTTCAGTGCAACAGGCTGTGGAAAAGGCATTAGAGGTTTTCAACATTAGCACAAGCAATGTTGATCATAATGCTAAATCCCCAAATCAACAGGTAAATAATGTCAAGACTTCAGCTGCTACTGTTGTTAGGGGAAAAGGCACTGATAAGAGAGGCAGCAGTAAGAAAAGGAGAGACCACCTAGAGAAGGTCAAATGCCATGAGAAAGACAGTAGCACCTCACAAGTTTCAGAGGAGAGCTCAGAAGGTAGCTCAAGTGAAGGTGCCAGTTCTTCTCATAATATAAGATCTCCAGCAACCAGGAATTCAGTGTCTTCTGAAGAAGATACTAGACCAGTAAGAAGACAAAGGAAGGTGGCAAAAACCGTGAAGTTACCAGCTTTCCTTGGTAAGGAACCATGGGAAGTTTGGTTCAACAGGTTTACAGATGTAGCAGATAGGCATGGTTGGGAAGACAGTGAGAAACTGGATGAATTATTGCCCAGATTACAAGGACAAGCTGGGGAATTTGTCTATGGACAACTCAGCAGGAAAATGAGAAAAGACTACAAAACCCTGGTGAAGGAACTTAAGAACAGATTCCGTAAAGTTGAAACTACCAAAACCTACCAGGGTAGATTCAGCAATAGAGACCAGAAATCTACTGAAACAGTAGAAGAGTATGCTGCAGATCTCAAGAAATTGTATGATAAGGCATACAAACATCGCCATGGTCAGACAAGAAAGGAAGACTTGCTGCGGCGGTTCTTAAAAGGACTCTACAATGAGAAGGCTCGCTTTCATGTAGAGTATGTGAAAGAACCACAGGATATAGATGAGGCAGTGTATGAAGTAGTGCACTTTATTGAAACCAGTGGTTCATCTATGACTGAAGGGAATGAGAAGAAACACAAGAAAGCAATCCGAATGATCGCTGAGTACAGCTCTGACTCAGAAACAGAATATTGTGTCAGAGCTGGTCGCCCAAAAGGCAGTAAAGCAGAGAAAAATAAAAAGACTTCTTACAATGAAGTAGTACCTTCAAATGAGGTAACAAATGAACAAGCTACCAAGGATACGGCTGAAGTAACTAAGAACAGTCCTGATACAAAAATTGAGAAGTTGCTTGAACAAATTGAAAGTCGTTTAAGCAAGCTAGAAAATGCTGGGAAGAGACGGAATCAAAGTCAAACTGATCCAAGAAGGAATGATGAGCAAGGAGGGGGGACACCGAGACCCAGAAATAGGACACAAGGGTGTTATAGATGTGGTCTGACTGACCATTTTGTCAGGGATTGCCCATATCCAATCCTTATGGGGCAATTACAAGTTTCTACACACCCTATGCAAACTATCCCTCCACAAGGACAGGCAAATAATGTTGAACTTGGCAACACCCTAAGAGAATCGTTAAACTAGAAGGGGCCAGACTTACAGGCCAAAGTTCTGACCCAAATTCTCATGGCCTGTGTCCAAAACAAAATTTAGATAGCAGTGTTGGAGTGACAGAAGATGCAGAGATAATAAGGAGGAAACCAGCACAGTATGCAGGAATGTATATTGAGGGTACTGTGCAGGGTTTACCAGTGACAATTACCATCGACACTGGTGCCACCCTCACAATTATGTCCACAAAAGTATTTGAAACTATCCCTGTTGAGAGTAGGCCAGATTTGCAGTTAACTAGAACAAGACCTCTAGTATCAGCTGATGGAAGACCTATTGAATTTAAAGGTGAAGCCACAGTTTCTGTGAAAATGGGAGCAGTTGAATTGAACAAGTCAGTTGTAGTTGCCGACATTGAAGATGATATCCTGCTAGGGTCCGACATCCTTTTAAAAGACCCTTCAGGTCCAGCAGACTTACTAGTGAGTGAAAGAAGAATGGTATTCCAAGGAGTTAGCATTCCAATGAGATGTGTCGGAATACCAACTCCACAGATCAGGAAGATTCACTCTAAAAGGAAGTATGATATACCAGCACTAAGTGAAAGAATAATTGATGTTTATTTGGGTGGGGCACACAGCAGCCACAAGAGTTGAAATGGTATGCTCCTGATAGAAGGTACAATCAGGGCAAAGAAGGATCCCACATTTGTTATTGCATCATGCCTTGTGAATGCAGCAAATGATGGGACAACTAAAGTAAGAGTTTTAAATCCTCTAAATCAAACTTTGACAATATGGGAAAATACAACATTGGGAACTGCACAGGAAGTAGATGAAATGATTGGTGTACTAGCTCCCAGTGAAGATGAAGACATGAGGCACAATTTCCATGGAATTAGGAGGATTAAACTTACAAAAGCTGCAGAAGATCACAGAATCGGAGAAGTGCATCATCATGGGCAGAAAGACTTGCTTGCGGACACATGTGAGGAAGATTCTGAGGATTCAATAAAACAGTTTTCCTCAGAGGTTCCAAATCATCTAAAAGAATTATTCACAAAGTCCACAGAGAGTTGTGAAGCACAGGAAAGGGAGGAGATTGCCAAGTTATTGCAGGAATTTGGGTCCACCTTTTCCAAAGATGAGTTGGATTTAGGAAGAACTCATCTTGTTGAGCACGAAATAAATACAGAAAATGCTAAGCCCATAAAACAACCTCCACGCAGAGTTCCCTTGGCTTATGTAGGAGAAGATAGGAAAGCCATAGGGAAGATGTTACAGCAAGGACTAATTCGCCCAAGTCAAAGTCCTTGGAGCAGCCCTATAGTGTTGGTGAAAAAGAAGGATGGTAGCATCAGACCTTGTGTGGACTATCGCAAGGTAAATGAAGTGACAGTAAAGGATGCTTTTCCTTTACCCAATACTAATGTATGTCTGGATGCTGTTGCAGGGTCTAAACTATTTTCGACCCTTGACATAACATCGGCTTACAATCAGGTGCCTGTGAAAGCTAGTGATGTACCCAAGACTGCTTTTGTGACCCAATGTGGGTTGTTTGAGTATACAACAATGCCATTTGGGTTGTGTAACTCACCAGCCACATTCCAGAGGCTAATGGAGCTTGCTCTAAGTGGCCTACAATGGCAAACCTGCATTATATATCTGGATGATGTGATCATCTATGGGAGAGATTTCCATGAGCACATTTCCAGACTTAGAACAGTTCTACAGAGAATTAAAGATGCTGGCATGAAATTAAAACCTAGTAAATGTGACTTCTTTCAGAAAGAAGTAGAGTTTTTAGGGCATGTTATTTCAGAAGAAGGTGTTCTGCCAAACCCCAAAACCGTCAGTAAGATCTTGGAGTGGCCTATTCCAAGAACAGTGACACAAGTCCGTGCCTTCCTGGGCATGGGGAATTATTACCGGAGATTCATCAAGGACTTCTCAAAGATTGCAGAACCCCTAATAAAACTTACGAGAAAGAAGCAGCTTTTTAAATGGACTGATGAATGTCAAGAAGCCTTCAATGCCCTTAAGAATTGCCTAATCGGACCTGATATAATGGCATACCCTAGTAATGAACTGGGGGATGAATTCATCCTTGATACAGATGCCAGTGAATTTAGTATTGGAGCTGTGTTGTCTCAGAGACAAGATGGCACTGAACGTGTCATCGCATATGGAAGTCGTTCTCTCAACAAGGCAGAACGTAACTATTGTGTCACTGACAGGGAGTTGCTAGCAGTTAAATATTTTATAGTTCACTACAAGCACTACTTGTTAGGCAAGAGATTCACTGTCAGAACTGATCATCAGGCACTCAGATGGCTTTTCAGTCTGAGAGATCCCAAGTCAAGAATAGCTCGATGGATAGAAGATCTGTCAGCTTATGATTTCTCTGTGGAATATCGAGCGGGGAAAAAACATGGCAATGCTGATGGCATGTCCCATTGCCCTGGTCCTAGGGGATGCCAATGTGACGAAAGTGAATCCTTAAATGATTTGAAATGTGGGCCATGCAAGAAATGCCTCAAACGAGCACTGGACATGGACAGTTCAATGCAAAAGCAGCCAGTGCCCATCAAAAGATTAAAAAAGCAGAAGCAAATGGGTGTGAGGCTCACATCATGCTTAAAAAAATTGCTGAAACTAGTGATTGGGTTGATGGTGGTAGTCTTCACTGCAGGATTAATATCGTCAAATTGGGCTGACCATTTGAAATCCTCACCAGACAGTCTCAAATTTCAGTTCAGGTTGAACAAACCAAAGGAAGTGATAGACTGGCTGAGGAAAACCACACCTGGAGTGGCCCAATCTGCTTTCAGTATCTGTAGACTAAGAAGTGCAGGGAAAAGGAATACTAGTTGGAACTTCCCTCACTCAGCAAAGAGTTTGAGAAAGAAACAATTGGATGACCCAGACATAGGGCCCATTCTAAAATGGAAAGAGGCTGGACAAAGGATTTTTGGTAGCCAGGTGTGTCAATCATCACCTGCTACCAGACATTACTGGAATCTCTGGGACAGCTTGTTTGTTAAAGATGGAGTGTTGTTTAGGACATTTCATCGGAAGGATGGTCCCGGTTCACATCAACAATTTATCGTTCCCAGAGTAATGCAAGAAGAGATCATGCATGAAATGCATGGCAGTCCATTATCGGGACATTTAGGGAAGAAGAAGACGAGAGAGAAGTTGTTGCAGAGATTTTATTGGTTTGGTGTTCGTGAGGACACCAATGCATGGGTGGCAAAATGTCATTCATGTGGAGCAATCAAACCCCCAGGGAAAACTCCTAGAGCTCCTCTTGGAGTTATGCCAGTTGGTGGTCCTTTAGACCGCTTGTCAACAGACATAATGGGGCCTCTACCTGAATCTGAAAGGGGAAACAAATATATCCTGGTGGTGAATGATCACTTCACCAAATGGGTGGAAATATTTGCAATCCCTGACACCTCTGCAAAGACATGTGCTGAAGTCATCCTTAATGAGGTGATATCTCGGTTTGGATGCCCTTTAGAGATGCATTCAGACCAGGGAAGGAATTATGAAAGTAACATCTTTGTAGAATTGTGCCATCTGTTAGAAATAAGGAAAACACGTACCACCCCAGGTAATCCTCGCTGTAATGGGTTAACAGAAAGATTCAACAGAACATTGATTCGGATGATTAAAGCTTACATCAAGGGTGACCAAAGACAGTGGGATAAAAATTTGGGATGTCTGGCTGGTGCTTATCGGGCAACAATACATGAAAGCACTGGTATGACACCGAACCTCCTCATGCTTGGCAGGGAGGTCAGATTTCCAGTGGAAGTAATGTTTGGCACTTTGTCTGCAGATACTCCAGAAATTGATTCATATGGTGAATATGTAGACTGTTTAAGGAAGAAGCTACAGAAAGCTCATGAGGTTGCCCGACAGCATCTTCAGGCATCATCTAAAAGGCAGAAAGAAACATATGATGCCAAATTAGCTTATCATAACTTCAAAGTGGGAGATCTGGTGTGGTACTATTCTGATGCTACTCAATTGAAACTTGCACCAAAGCTACGTTGCCCGTATGAAGGTCCATATTTGATAGTCAAGAAATTGAATGATTTAGATTACATTGTTCAATTTGATGCAAAAGGAAAGAAGCGAGTTATTCATCACAACAGATTGAAGCCCTACTTGGGGAATGTAACCCTCAAGTGGGCAAAAGGGGCTATTAAAAAGGCAAGGTAGGCTACAACACGTAGACCAGTCTACATCTACAAATACTCATAGCTACTGGTTGTGTGCTTGCAGATGTCAGGAGAGACTAACAAATAGCCCTGTAAGGACAGAGGACCTGTGTATCATTGCCTGCTGTGCAATTACCGGGGTGATAGGGGGCAAATGAAACGTCATTTTATTGAAAATTAAGTGTATGTGGACTCTTACTGAAAATTTTGTGATTATCACAGTACACTTATATTAATGTGGTTATTGTAAGTTTGGTTTCTAAGTCCAATGAGGGCATTTGGACTGAAACAGGGGGATAATGTGATGAAATGGGATAATCGCATACTTATTAATTAAACCTGATACATGGTAACTGTGTAATTCTGCAATTATATCTGTATATAGATGGCAGCACCTACTGGACAGGGTATTTTGTTAGTTGTTGGGGTTGTCTGTAGAGGGCAGATAGTTACAGCACTGTTCACAATATAAGTGATGTTTCAGTGGCCCAATTGTAAATTCTATTATGAGAAATATTGTGGGTAAGATGCAAGAACTCCCAAAGCAGAATTATGGTCCAGATGTTGGTAATAAAATGTGATCCCTTGTTCTTATATCTGTGCCTTCTAGAAATATATCTTAATGATTGTGTATGTCCATATGTAAATGAGTGGCACCATACATTATAAGCATCTGAGTTAATGATATCCCTCGATCCTCCCATGCTGTGAGGTCAAGTCCAGGTTTTCCCCTTGAAAGGGTTGGAGATAAGTATATCTGCCAAGGAGGATCCAGCAGAAGAGACCAGAGGACTGAAGGTAATCATTATTACTGAGTGTTTGCAGAAGTAGGCTGTCTGGACACCTGGGCCCATTACCCACTGGTAAGGGTGGTACTTGTAAGCTGTAGCCATTGGAGTGCAGGTGGCATGACATGGACAGATAAGTGGTCTGTCAGGAAGCTGGTCACTGACCACAGGAGGTGGTTGGGTGACAGCCAAGGGTGAGAGCTGCCTGAATTGAAGTCCAGCCACTCAGGAAAAGGGTGGCACTCCAGAAGCAGACCAGTGGAGGTCTGTCCAGCTTTCAGCCACTCAGGGAAGTGTGGCACTCCAGAGGCAGACCAGTGGAGGTCTGTCCGGCTTTCAGCCACTCAGGAAAGGGTGGCACTCCAGAGGCAGGCCAATAAAGGTCTGTCCAGCTTTCAGCCACTAAGGAAAGGGTGGCACTCCAGAAGCAGACCAGTGGAGGTCTGTCCGGCTTTCAGCCACTCAGGAAAGGGTGGCACTCTAAAGGCAGGCCAGTGGAGGTCTGTCCAGCTTTCAGCCACTCAGGAAAGGGTGGCATTCTAGAGGCAGGCCAGTGAAGGTCTGTCCAGCTTTCAGCCACTAAGGAAAGGGTGGCACTCCAGAGGCAGGGCAGTGGAGGTCTGTCCAGCTTTCAGCCACTCACGAAAGGGTAGCAATCCAGAGGCAGACCAGTGGAGGTCTGTCCAGCTTTCAGCCACTCAGGAGAGGGTGGCACTCCAGAAGCAGGCCAGTGAAGGTCTGTCCAGCTTTCAGCCACTCAGGAAAGGGTGGCACTCCAGAAGCAGGCCAGTGAAGGTCTGTCCAGCTTCCAGCCACTCAGGAAAGGGTGACATTCCACAAATAGACCAGGAGAGGTTTATTTGGAGTCCAGCCACTCAGACAAGGGTGGCATCCTAGTGGTATGCTACAGATGGCTTCTCCAGATTAGAGTCACTGGGACTAGGTCGACCACGGAAGGTTTACTTATGGTTAAGCCCTTGCCATCCCAGTGTTTATAGGAGTCAGGAGTTGAGAGTTCTGCCTGTATTAAAAGGTTACAATAGGACATAAGTTGAAATGCCAGACATAAATGTAGTATCTGTTCAAAAGAGATAACATAACATTGTATCCAGGGTAGTGTGTACAGCTTTGCACATGGTATGTGATTTCAGTACAGTCACCAAATTGGTGTTACTAAATGGTGAACATTCAGGTAACCAGTAGTCTCTAACAAGTCAAGAGACAGGTACTTATATCCCCAATTTTATGAGTCCCTGATTTAGTGTGAGGTTTACCTTTAATAAAGGGATATATGTTTTAATTTGCCTTTTCATGGTTGTATGTTGAAGATTTTCAGATATCAAGACATTGCACCCAAATGTAACACTCACACTACCATACCCGTTACAATATGTATATATATATATATATATATATATATATATATATATATATATATACATACATGTGTGTGTCTGTGTGTGTCTGTGTGTCTGTGTGGCGGTCTTTGTGCTATGTCCACCAAAATGACAAAGGAAGAACTTTGGATCTTGGTGGGTTGCAGCTTGTTTTGTGACCATATTTTATATCATACCCATCAATTCACTTATACCGGGTCACCAATACTTAGATTTGTCACATTGATCCCACCTATGTTGCCTGTGTCACTGGGATGCACTCAGTTTCTGTTCATTGTTAAAAAAGTGTGTATGTATTGATGTATGTATGCATGTATGTATGTATACACACACACACACACACACACACATATATATATATATATATATATATATATATATATATATATATATACATATATATATATATATAATATCTGCAATACGTTTTGGGAACCTTTAATATTTACTGGACAAATGACTTTTTTGTGAGTTCTGAAAGCTGACACCTCGTGACTGCATGCTACAATGGTGCAATGGTGTATTAAAGATCAGATGAACTGTATGCCAGAGGAGTGTATCTTAGAATCGTTTTTCTCTTTTTCCTTTTTTTTTTGTTCGAAAGACACTAAGTGCCTACCTGTAATATATAAAAATTATTGGTTGTAAAAAGGTGATCTATGACTGAAGTAAATTTAAAAAATTAAAAAAACAGTATATATAAACATACGCCCTAATAGTATTAGTCACTTCCTGTCACTTGCGCCTCTGCGGTACAACAGCAAACTAGTCGCAGTTGCGTCTCTGTAGTTCGAAGTCAAATGATATGTTTTACGTTTCTGAAAGACCCCCCCCCCTCCCCATTGATAATACCACCTGCGCAAGATAGTATCGCCCAAAGATAGCATAACACCCCTCCTGGTTTTAAAAGTAGAATCAGGTATACTGGTACCACCACCAAGATAGTATCTCCCAAAGGGTTTCCCCTCCCCAAGATAATATTATCGCCAATATAGTATATCTGGGTTTAAAAATCAAAATCTGGTTAAAAGCGGTCAATATAAAAAAATGTACGTGTGCAAAAGATGAGAAACAAAGGACAGGTGGGAATTTATATTTTCTCGCGGTGAGACACAATTAAATCTGGTTAAAACTGGTCAAATCTTGTTAAAATTGGTCATTTTTAGAAATGTTGCGTGTGAAAAAGTTAAAAGGCAAGAGACAGTATGGGAATTTATATTTTCTCAATGTGGGACACAATTAAATATGGTCGAAACTGGTCAAATCTGGTTAAAACTGGTGAATATTAAAAAAAAAAAAAAAAAAAGGTTACGCGTGCAAATGTTGCGGTTCAAAAATCCGTTTACGCCGCTTGTTGTCACCTCGCCCTTCCTCAGGCACCAAGACAATACTCTGACGTTCAAATCTACCAGTTGCATTGAAGTTATCCAGGAAGCAATCACAAGTTACATAGAGGTAAGTGTGTTTATATATGCAGCACACGTTTAAAGCATTTCAATGGAGTTACTATAATTACGCTCACAAAGACACCCCAGGTATACCCAGGGGTAATTAACCCAAAGAGAACAATTGAACGGCAGTTGATACAGCACTTGCGATTATTACCATTTATTTTACAGTATGACAAAAGGAAAACGGTCTGCTTCTATGCTGTGCTGGGTTGCTACAGTGGGCCCCCTTAAGACACTTTTTCTGTGGTGGTGATGTACTGTTTTATGGCAATTAGTAGGTCCCAGTGGAGATCTTTTTCGGCCATGAAAGGAGCCTAGTGGTGATATGCTAATGAGTTATTCAGCTTTTTTACTTGAAAGCTATGCATGTTTTATGGTGATTCCTGTCCATAGCGGTGGTTTGTAACAAGAAGAAGAGAGGCGAATGTGGTACAATATGCCACAATTACCAAGTTACCGTGGTTGACCATATGTCAAACATATATATTTTAATCACTAAAACTTATAACACTTTCCAGGCAGAGCTATTCGATTGGCTCATGTAGCCTGTGTCTGGGGATTTTGGGGCAATATTCCAAATGTTGGCCTCAATTGATTGTGTATCTATGACATAACTAGTTGCCCTAATTAAATATCAACATTATCAGTAAAAGTAGTGCAGTTGGTTCCGTGAGTGTCAAAATGCAATAATAGGTGTAACACGTGGTTGCCATAGCAACCTAAATATTGTTTCACATTCTTATATCTTTGGAAAAAAAAGGGGGGGGGGATTTCAATTAAAACACATTCGTAAGCATACTCAGAAAGTTTGGGAGTGAGGAACTTTTGTCACAGGAAAGCTGCAACTAGATCTCAGAATATGTGCTGCTGAAATTATCTGAAGGTCACAGTATGTCACGTGACATGAACGCAATCTTGGATTTTTGCTCTTTTTAGCGAATCTTAGCAGTTTCATTTGACTGTAAAATGTTATTTATTCATCCGAAACATTACTGGAATGTCAAAACATGCAGCTTATATATGATTCTTCTTTCTAACAATTTACACCATTTTAGCTGTGAAATTAATAATTTAGTCACACATGAGTAGCAAATCAAATGCTTCACATACTTAAAACCGTTTAGGGCCTCTGGCTATCATGATGCAGTGTACCCCTTGCAGACTCCGATTGGAAAGTGTTAAGGTTTTTTAGCGTAAAATTTATACAAGAAATAGTTCTTGTATATTATGTCTATATTTTTTTTTTTTAATCCCATACCTCTCACAATCATCCTACATAATTTACGCAAAATTATTAACAAAATCTGGTCTGAATTACAGCGACGCATAAAGTTAAGATCAGAGAACCAATCGCCTTGCAAAAGCTCTATATTATGATATAAAGCGGTGACATCCTTCAGAAAGAAATTTAACACCATTGGTTGCTACTCATAATTTTAGCAAAATCAACAGAGTTTCCACCAGGCCGTGGGGATATAACGGAAATTTGTACCACAAACCAGAATAGCGTTAATAAATTCATTTCTATTGTTCAAACGAAATAATAACTTTTCAAGACTGTACATTAAACACGAAATTTATTGCAGAAAAAATATTCACTGTTTTTCAAATTCTGGCCGATTCATGACCCCTGTGCAGTGGAACACCCTGGCAGGGAGGGGGGATGACAGTGTTTGACACCAGGTTATCAACAAAAATAAGGCTTTGACCCTCAATATTGACACTAAACAGACAATGAAAAAAAACAAGAGGGCTGTGTGAACAGCCCATGCTCAGCTGATCTTGACATTCACCACCCTTGCAGCTCTATGAACTTGGGAAAGGATCAAGGTCACCCATATTTTGAGTAAGTCTCACCTTTATAGAAGAACACTAACATGTGCAACATCAAGGTTCAAGTTGTTCTCAAATTATAATGAAGAGTAAAATTCATGTATGTTGCACTGGGACCCCAGATCTCAAGTTATCAAGTAAACAGTTAATTCCGTGTCAGTCATCCTGTGAATTAGCATTAGAATGCCCATTGACTTACATAGTAATCAATAAGAAAGCTGCATTGACCGATGAGTACCCGAACTGAAAATCCTTAAAAGTCAGAAAATCGAAAGCAGTGCCACCTAGTAAACAACTTTGTTTGACCCTTCCACAAGAACACATCCATCACATTTCAGCTTAATCTGAGTGAGGGTTCTGAGAACAAGTGAAAATATAGCAATACCATACAAAAAATTCTTAACAAAATTAGAAAAAAATGCAGCGCCACCTGGTGAGCAAATTGGTAACTAAGTGTCCCTGGGAGTGTCTATGTACGATATCAAAGCAATTGGGTGAGCGGTTTCAGGGGAGAGGAGTTTTTAAGGTTGGCCCCAAAAAGGAACAAAAAAATTCATAAAAGATCCCAAAATCAATAAAGCGTGAGCATTTGAACAAACTTGGTAGAGATCTACCAAATGCACATCCCCACCAAGTTTGAAGTAAATCTGGCAAAAATTATTCAAGTAACAACCATAACAAGAAATTCCCATGTTGAACTTCCCTATTAAAACTTTTGTAAAGATTTTTGAAAAAAAAAAATAAATGAAAAAATTCAAAATTCATTGGAACATGACCATTGGAACAAACATGGTAGACACCCACCCAAGGTATATCCCTATCAAGTTTGAAGTAAATCTGGGTGACGGATTTGGAGAAGAAGTCGAAAATGTAAATTAGCATTAGAATGCCCATTGACTTACATGGTAATCAATACGAAAGGGGAATTTACCGAAAATTAGCCTAATTGAGAAAATCGTTAAAAATCAGGAATTCGAAGCATTCCCACATAGTAAAGGACAATGTTTCACCCTTCCACAAGCAACATATCCACCACGTTTAAGCTTAATCTGAGTGACGGTTCTGGCGAAGAAGTCAAGAATAGCTATAACACACACAAAAAATCATTAAAAAATTAGAAAAAATTTGCAGCGCCACCTGGTGAACAAATTAGGAACTAGAAGACCCTAGGTGTCTCCCTGTGTGATATCAAAGCAATTGGGTAAGCGGTTTTGGAGAAGATTTTTTAACATTTGTCCAAAACAGGAACAAAAAAATAATTAAAAATCCAAAAATCACTGGAGCATGGCCATATGAACAACCTGGTAGAAACCCACCCAAGGTACATCGACACCAAGTTTGAAGTTAATCTGGATGACGGTTTTTTTGGAGAAGTCGAAAATGTAAATTAGCATTAGAATGTCCATTGACTTCCATAGTAATCAATAGGAAAGCTGCATTGACCGATAAGTACCCGAATTGAAAAAATCGTTAAAAATCTGGAATCTGCAGTATTCCCACAAAGTGAATAACTTTGATTGATCGTTCTACAAGGAACATATCAACCATGTTTCAGCTTAATCTCAGTGACAGTTCTGGAGAAGAAGTCGAAAATAGCTATAACATACAAAAAAATCATAAAAAAATAGAAAAAAAATTCCAGCGCCACCTGGTGAACAAATTAAGAACTAAGAGTCCCAGGGAGAGTTCATGTGTGATATCAAAGCAATTGGGTGAGCGGTTTTCGGAGAAGATTTTTTAAGATTTGCCCCAAAACGAACCAAAAAAAACATTAAAAAATAAAAAATCACTGGATCGTAACCATTTTAACAAACTTGGTAGACACTCAACTAAGGCACATCCCCGCCAAGTTTGAAGTGGATCTGGCTGACGCTTTCGGAGAAGTCGAAAATGTGAATTGTTGACGGACGACGGACGGACGGAGGACCATAAGATGAGCTCAGCTGACTGACAGGTCAGCTGAGCTAAAAACAGAATCAATGTATTATTATGGTCAATTAAAAGGGGAAAAAATGCACCTTTTATCAAAGTGAGCACAATTACATGTGTACTAATTCAACTCTGTACACATATAAGGAAAAATGTACTTACATTCTTGCTTCAGACATGTTGAAACTTGGTGCTTCTTCTGTTATGTGTCAGTGAGTGATACTCACTGGTCTCTTGGCCTATATCTACATGTAATTTATCATGAAGACCCACAGAGGTTCCTTCAACGGTGAGGAATTCCTCTCAAGCCTATACACATTTTGTATCTAATTTAACGTGGTACACAAACACTTTCAAATTGAGCACAATTACAAAATTCTTATTCGGTGAAAATAGTAAACATTTCCTCCTAATCATCTTTGAATCAAAAACTGACTTGAAATTAAGCTTGAATGGAATGAATGAACAGCTGTTACAGTACTGAAATCAAGGTTTGGTAAATTTTCCCAAGCATATAAAGCGTCAGGTAAGGAGCGTGGTGCACGTCCACAGCTGGTTTGTGGACCTGCGAGGTAAATTAAAGAACACCCGAGGCGCAGCCCAGCGTGGCATTTGATTTAGCAAGCAGGTTCAGCAAAACGCCTCTAGATGCACCTGCACGAAGTTCCTTACCTATCTTAATGAACATTTTTATTGTTTGATGTAACTTAACATCTGATTTATTATCGTATTTGCATTGTGCATACAAACATTTGGACGGAAATTTACAAAGGTGCCACATAGAAGTATTTTTGATTGCCAATTCACCCGCATGTGGCAATGCGTAATATCATCCTGTTCACACGCACTGCTGGTTCCTTTCACCAGCAATGTGTAATGCATTCAACATGTCAAACACGAACAGAACCACCATGTCTGCGTGTCAGCCGTGTTGGACTCGTGTCTAGAAAATCGGGCGACAACAAAGCTGGGCAACCTGCCGCGGCTCGACTCCCCTTCTTTCCTTCGTAAAATTGATCTCCCCCCCCCCCCCCCCCCCTTCCCTTTTGTTTCTGAAATGCAAGGAACATTGGAAATTTCAGTCCGTCATTTCTGGTCATCAAAAGTAGCACCTAAAATTCTGCTACAGAAAAGTTTGTATTGGAGATGTACCGTCCTGGAAGTTAAGGTATGGTCTGAAACAATAGAGAGATTCAGTTTGAGGTCATTCGTGGAAGTTAAGGTATGGTCTTAAATTGTTACGATAGAAAAGTTCATTAACTTACGATATCACAGGTGGGAAGTGTGCCGCCAGCATAGTTGCATGATGAAACAAAGGTTTCTTTTCTCTCTCTTTTTTTTTAACAACACATACGCTAGCTATTTCGTTAACAATAACACAATTTGTTGATGGCAACACCTTTGGTCTGCCCCAATATCAATTCTGAGGGTGCTAATGACAGTGTTGGACAGCAGCAAGAGAACGTCTAGGTAGTTACATTGAGTCAAATTAATTCCCCCACGGCTGGGAGAGAAAAATTACATAATAATAATAATAATAATAATAATAATAATAATAATAATAATAATAATAATAATAATAATAATAATAATAATAATAATAATAATAATAATAATAATAAACGAACACATACCAAGCTTAATATTAAATGAAAGTTTACATGAAAACATCACAGCATAATAAAATACAACACTGAGAGATTAGGGCTACTCATAAGTGAATGGAAATATGTGTTGCATTTGATAATCTAAACTGAAATATGTATTGCATTTGATAATATAATAATCAACTTCAATATTCACACTCTAGAAATGTACTTAATAAACTGTAAACGTTTTTATATAATAAGGTGTTAATTTTGGTGAATTTTGCAAGTGCGTCATAGAAGCAAAATTAAATACTTCGCAAAAATTAGGTACAGGTTTGTTATAATTACACATTGGATAAATTATAGAACTTTTAAAGGGCAGGTCTCGAAAAAGCAACTGCTGTCTATTTTTACCCATTTCTTATGAAAAACTTTGAATCGGAATCCGCGAAGCGCATGACGTCACATAGGGAACTCGTTTCATTTGCACAAGATGGTACACAACTACAGTACAAGGTTGATGTCGACGTGGAGGAGGTTTTTTTTATGTGGACAAGATTGAAGAGGAAGACAAGGAACCGAACATTGGCCCAAAGCCATAGTAGCAAAACGTTGGCGGACGGAAGCGGCCCAACCAGCCAACGATCCTCATCCGTGCGAGGGCTGAGAGGATAACCTTCCTTGGAATTTTTTGTTTGTTTTGATTTTGAAACTTTCAGCATGTTCAGTGAAGCCATTAACAACTGACGAAGCGTAATTTTTGATACTCAGTTAATCACGGACTGAAGAGAGTGCAGGGTGGGCCAGTCGACGATAAATGTCAGTGTTAACCATTGCATTGAATAGCACTGTCGCTGGAAACCGATAAATTGAAATCTCGAGCGGCTGCGGCTGCGGCCGCGAGGCAGCTTCGCCGCCTTTGTCACAAGTCCCATAGGCATAGGCCAAATATATTATATATTATAACTAACTTACTAAGTTCGAACATTCACAGGTTAGAATATGAAGCATGTACAGTTGAAACTATATGTAGCGTTGATCTTTTCTGGAGCGTTTGAGGCTTTGGTTGTTAAGAATAAGAATATTATCAATAGAAAGCTTGACCATCGCCCGGGCCAGGGCAGAATTTTGTCACTACTCACACTGCGTTGTATATTCATCTGAAAAAACTGAATACACAGATCTGTACATGCAACTGTTACAATTGTCACCGTGACCTCTTCAATAGGCCTAAAAGTTCAAAGTGGATTGGTGCTGTATCCGACAACCACTCACTGGCTGAAAGACAAAATTATGCTACAAAATTTGACAATGGGATTGGAAGCCATTGTTTAACTTCAAAGTTTAACACTGATTTAGCTGGCTTTGGCTGAAGGTAATTACATTTGCTGACTCGCTGCACACAGTGTTTTATTCACACTATATAATGGTTATAGACACACAGTGGTCTTTTCTTACAGTTTGAACAGGGCTAGTCATACATTACAGACGGGCATGGAATTAGATCTTGATACACAACCTGAATCTAGCATAATGCAGTATAATTAAACTAACACTTTCATATATAAATGTAGATAGCTCCAGTTCCATTTCTCAGTTTTCACCAAACTTGAATCACAAGTTACACAACAGTCAGGAATCGTATTTGTCAGTAGCAGCATAGGGATCCTGGTGTATTGTAATGTGTTACCATGATAACTAAAGCTAATCATCTTTTTTTTTTTTGCAGTGTTAGAACTGGATCATGGGACAATGGTCAGCCAAAGGACACATTAGAGATATCACCAGCTGAGTCTGCTGGGGGACAAGTTCTATGCCCCAAGATAGTCTGATGTACCAAGATGGGCATGAAACTTGCAGAGCTGTTGTTCAATCTGCAATATATGCAAGCCACTATTATAGGGACAACCTTCAATGATTAGAACAACAGTGGTCACGTAATGCAGACAGTGAAGACGGTGCTATATGTATATTGTAGCAAAGCACCTGATGCATGTACACTTAATGTACCGCAATATGTGAGGCATACACTGCCTTGCACAATATTTTAACAGGGATTGTAGATTGCAAGTACATAGTTGTCCCTGTCTTCAGGACCACTCCACTGAGAGACCACCTGTCCTGAAAGGGCACCTTTTCATCCCAATTCATTGCATGTAATTTGTGTTTCCAACCAGAAACCATCCATTCAGCATACTTTGCCTTATACATACATCACATGTTATTTTTTGCCGTTTATGGTTTTTAGCTCTGCTGACTTGTCAGTATGCAGAGTTTATGCCACCCATTTGCGTCTATATGTTTACTTTTTACCATTTCCACTTTTCAAAAACGCTTTTGTGGAATGCTTTTATTTTACACATGAAGATTCACCAGGTCAGCCTCTACCAAGTGTACAAACGTGATGAGGAGCCAACATTTTCTTTAATCTTAATGAATTGTTGAATAATTTTTGGGACAAAAAAAATCAAAAGTTTATTTTCTTAAAAACTACATGCCAAATTTGTTTGATATTGCATGTTGGGTCTTCAAGGGTCACTTAGTTCTCATTTTGGCTAGCAGGTGGTCATACTCTTTTATTGCTACTATTTAATGAAGTTTTGTGTGTTAAGGCTTTTTTCAGCTTCTTGTCTAAAAATATGCACAGAACTCTTTGAAATTTTGTTAGATTTTCTTTAGCACAAGTACGTGTAGATCTGACAATATGACCTCTGGCCTTGACTGTATACATAAGTTATTCTATTCACAGACTTGTCCTGAAGAATGATCTGATGGGGGAGGGTGGGTGGGCTTCTATGTAGTTTACAGGTACGAATAATTAATAAATATGTCAGATTCACTTCAAACTTAGTAGGGATGTACATCCAGTAGGTATCTACCAACTTTGTTCAAATGGTCATGCTCCAGTGATTTTTGGATTTGATTTTTTTGGAGGGGGGGGTGAGCAGAGGGATAATTTTTCCATTCCTGTTGATTACCATTTTTAGAACCCCTATTTTAACATGATTGTTCAAGTGCAATGAAAACATTCAGTCTCTGTGCATTATATTTGAATTCAGATGTTTGTATTAGTTAAAAGTGTTATGCGCACAGCAACATCTAAATTTTGAATCTTCTACTACCCCTCTCCTCATTGTAATTTAAAGGTGATAGGATTGTGAAAATTGGCATTGGCACAAAAAATTTACTTTATTTTACATGTACTTTAACTGTGATGGTCAACATTAACTACACAGCAGTTGGTTATAAGTTCATGATACAAGAAATATAGAGACAAAGTTATAGTTTCTGCTGTTATTTTATAACCTATCAATGATTTTCATAAAGATTCAAATCAGATCCAAGTTTTTAATTTATGTACATGTTTGCATCCATTAAACTTAACTTGATACAAATGATTGAAAAGTATCAGTTCTAGAATGCAGCACATGCGTAGGAGGGGTGGATTTGGGTGGGGGTTCATTCCCCTCTGCCCACCTTTTTTTTTTTTTTTTTTTTTTTTTTTTTTGTTTTACAAAATACAGGTGAATACTTTTGTTTAAACGCTCTTCAAATCTTTGTTGCACTTCAGTCTAAAAATGGCTTAGAGTCCAACATTTCACCCAAAACGTTTCTGGGTTAGGACCCCCAGACACTCATTTTAACAAAATAAGTCAATGTTTCGCCACCCTTTTTTCAGATTCCTGGTTCTACCCCTGGATATATGTTGTTTGTGTATCGGCCACCAGCACTGCTTATGGCAGGCTGTCACACTACTGTAAGGTAACCCAGACGTGAAAAAATGCAGTGATAATGTTAAGTGTTTACCTTCAAAGAACAATATCATTTAGACCATAATGCTGTTAACACTGTGCAAGCATGGAACATGCATATGGCTGATAAATATCAAGACTGAAGTTACCAGCTGAGTTGAGTGCGTCATGCAATCCCAAGGCTCAGCCACCTTTTTTTTTTTATTTTGTCATCAAGGCAAGTATGATACAGTATTTCACTTGCCCCCATATCTAAAGTCTGGTTGTAAAAGCAGAATTCCCGATCACCTACCCCAAAGGCAAGTGATTCGAAATTCTCATGCTGAGGTGGAATATATCATCATTGTCCTGGTATAAGGTGGTTGCCACTTAATGATGAATAAATGGTCAACAAATGATGAAACTTCTTGTTGTGTTTTAGGTGGAATACATGGTTTCCAAAGATCTGTTTACAGTGTAAATGAAGTCAGATGTTGTGCAGGAAAGAATACACCACTTGTGTATTTTGCTGTCTCTGGCATACCCTACTCTGGCGGAAATCCACAACAGGTTTATTAGTTCAAAATCACGTGTGCCCCACATTTACTATCATCTTGATGAGAAATATCAAAAAAAAAAAAAAAGAAAGAAAAAAAAGGAAAAAGAGCACCAGGAATAAGAATGATGTGGAGAAGTAAATATAGCAGTTATTTTTGTCTTGTAGCTTGTTCCAAATGGATTTTATGATCTGAAAATAGAGGCAATTTTGTTGGGCCTGCCAGAGTGAATGAACAAAGAACAAAGAGTAGGAATACTTGAAAAATAGCATAAATGGCTATAAGCAAACCAAAGGAAGACTTATCACTCAACTAGTAGCCTAAATTGCTGTCAGCAAAAGAAAGAAAAACTAAATGCCCATGATTCTTAAACACAAGCGACCATTAAAATATCTTGCCATGGCAAGCATTTGGTTACACTGGGCAGCACCGTAAATTTCCTTTTATTCATTATATTTTTATTTTCGTTGATGACACCAGTTTTAATTGCAAGGGAAAAGAGATGTCATTGAAATTGAAAGTTGTTTCAAATTATCACTCATGATGAATAAAAAATTGAGATCCCATGCAGTGTATCAACATTTCCACGACTAGGTACAAATTTCACAAATTAGCTGTGGAGCTCAACATCAAATGCAGCTTTGTACATGAATGCAAATGTTGCGTGAGGGCATTTTAGAAAAAATTGCAGTTAACTGCTGACTAGACAATGGATTGGTGCACCCACAGCTGGTGGACTTCAATGTAACAGGACTCAAAAGATGCCCTTCACTGCACTTCATCCAGTATAGGACCGCGAGTCATTTTTTAACTGGCAGTGTACAAACAGATTGCGGAGGGGCAAGGTAGTCTTAGGCACACCACTGGAGTCTGTTAAGCAGGAAAACTTGATATGAGGTGGCAAATGCTGAACGATGGGATGATATACAGTTGTACCTGCTGTATGTGGCCACCCCTTCTGCCAATAAAAGTGGCTTGTCACCACAGGTAAATTTTACAAAGAAATTGACTCTTATGTCCAAGCTTAGTGACCACAAAAAGCAATTCGGCTGCTCACAGGAGTGGTTGGATACAGCAGGTACCACTGTATATGTGTTTGAATGTTATCAGTTTGCATTAAACTACCTTATGCATATACCATGTACATGCACAGAACATGCAGAAGTGTTTTCCTACATGATGTTTTTGTGAAGTTGCAAATTGGCCACCAGCATTGTACATGCCACACTGTCACACCTACATGCAAGTTTTAGTTCTGGAGGAACCTAAAATGTTGCAAAACTGAAATATTTTGTTTTAACACCATTTTCTTATCCCAAAATGTTTCTTTCACAACAAAGCTTAAAAGCATGGGCTCCCTGTCTAAATATTTCTGTCTGAATAAAAGAGTGTGTGCATCAATCACTCAAAATTAACATTGTCATCTTGGCAACTGGGTAGTAACAATCTCTGTGATCTGTAGTCTGTTACTGAGCGCATGTGAGAAAAGATTGAAAAGACGTCTGTTAGTGGGCAAGCAGGTAGGCCCTATAACATCGCCTTGAGTTCTGATAAGGAAAAGACTTGACAACAGCCTGCGCCCTTTTCATTTCACGGAAAATGTACACTCTACAGATCATTACATGATCAGGATTATGATGTGCACAAATATAATGCAAAGACATAAAAATAGGAGTGAGATGGCCCCTTACAAATATACAATCACCAATGTGATAAAGACAATCTACAGAGAATTGAACAGCTAATTTGGAAACATTCAGCATTTTCACCGAATCATTTTCATCATGAAAGAACCAAAGTACACCAAGGGGAGGGGTGCACTCCAGGGGCATGCTTTTAATCATGTAATAAAATTAAGTCACAAATAAACTTTTTTTTGTATCATCATGGTGATGCATTGTTTTTGCTGACCAGTATATGTATTTATCCGTGGCAGCCTATCAAATTGGTCTGTGATTTTTTTTCGAAATGGCAAGGATATGGGCAACATCCCTGGAATTACCAACTAAAACCTACAGACAAGGTATGAGAAAATAAAGGATGAAACTTACGCGATGTATTTAGTGTAATACTGTAACTTCACTATATATATTATTACCATTAGATCAATAAAAGAACCAAACAAGCAACAAACTTATTCAGTATTTCCATTTTTTCTGTGAAAAAAAAAAACAAAAACAAAAAACAAAACAAAAACAAAAAACAAAAAAAACGTGCTTCTACTTTTTCATACGGATGGAGGTGTACTGCGAAAGAGTAAAGTAAATTTATCCCTCTTGGTTATTTATTAGGGATCTCAGTCTTTTTTTGAAAGATGACAGAGAGGGGGCAGACACAACATATAATTCAGGAAGAGAATTCCACTGACGCATCATATGAAAAACTACTTGAACGTGTCAGTCCTAATAAGAGTAACATGCCTCTTACTCTTAGCAAGGTTGAGTGCTGAATGTCCTCTTATTGATAGAGTGTGGAAACTTTCTCCCTGCATGCATACGGGTAAGCAAGTTTAAAAATGATGAAAATGTTGAATCAACACTTCCAAAATCCACTTCAATCTGTGGATTTTTTTTAAATGAACCCTTGCTGTTTTCATTGAACAATTGCAAAAAAGTCCACTGAAGCTTAGGCCTAATATACGGTCAATGAATAAAACAATCAGGGAAGTGCATACAGATTATGGGCCTAGGCCAGACGATTATCTTTATATTGACCAAGAGTAAACAGGTATAAAAATTCCAAACGTTTTAAAAACAAAATATTGCATTCCTTTGTATTTTAATATATCCTGTAAAACGTACACGGCTTCTAGTCTACCAAGTTTCTCCACTGCCGCGCTCACGCGTCGACGTCTGGACTCGGGAGTCAACTTTGTGGCAGAAACACCACGACCGCTCTTAGGTCCCAGGACACTGGCCAACTGCTCAAGTGTTGGCTGTGCCTGTGGCTGTATTGAGGGCATAGCACCAGGAATAATGTCGATGTTGTATCGAAACCCAGCATGCTTCATCATATAACACCACCAACAAACATAATCTTCAAAATATATGGTACATAGCACGCTTTAAATTATAATCGGAGGCGTCTTTCCAGTCGACCGCAAACCTGTTCCATGCCGCTCGGAGGCTAAGGCGGCCCGTCTTGTTGGTGTTGCCACACCACATTACCACAGAGCGATGGGCCATAGCAGTGACAAAAATAATAAGCTAGGTCTAAAATATGAATTTGGTGCCAAAACCGATATTTCGCGCATAAAATTTAGAGATAATCTAAAATTTTTAGTCGAGACAAAAATGTGTGTCCTATCACGAAATGGCCACGACTGCCGTGGTCGAATGCCAGATTCACAAACGTGTTCCCGCTGTGACGTCACCAAAGTGGATCTTCCCGATTGAAATTTTCTCGGACATCCTCGGTGGCGCTATGTTTGAAAGCACCAAAAAACCCATTACACATATTATGTGTGACAAATGTACCTCATTATTGTTATTTTTATATATGATCTTACGTCTGGGGCAACAAAAACGTTGTTTGCAGCATGTTTATGTTTTCCGAGACCTGCCCTTTAAATGCTGGCGAAAATACGTAAAATTGGAAATACACGTAAAATATAAAACGCTTTCAGTGTTTTTGCAATATGATCAATTTAAGTACATACACACACACACACACACACACACACACACATAATTTCAGGTTGATCTGTGGCATATAAGGTATCAATAAGCTTCTCTATATATACTCATTATATTGTCAATAAAAACAGATTTGAAATAATGATCACCCTCTAAATTCTTAGATGGATCACACCAGAGCAATTAGCAAAATGGCTGACCAGTTCCAACCAAGTGAGAAACTAGAACAATGGATACAGAACACTGATTCTGTTATTTATGCACATCATTCCGGTGAAATTGAACCTGATTTGGAGGTGGGTGTGTGGGCTTTCTGGGATAATTAGTTAACAAACTTCGAAGTCGAAAATTAGTTCTTGAATTTGTAGCAACAGGCCCCAAGTCGTACAGCTTTGTGACTAATGAAGGCATCGGGATTTGCCGAATGAAAGGCTACCCAATCAACTTCATAATTGTGTAGTCCATTGATTAACTATCAAGCGGTAACAGACCTTGTATTTGCTGAAAGTAAAGATCCCATAAAAATGATCACCAACCCTTCAAATATCTGTCGTGATAAGTTGGAACGAAAAATATATAAAGAAACAAGAAAAGAAAAAAGTTTTGTTTACACAAAACGTCGCATTGTGTGTGACTTTGACACTGAACCCTATGGCTTTTAAGAAAATGCAAGGGACTGAATGTCAATGATATGTGGCTTGGTGGTTATATCAATATACTACTTTTTATGCACTGTTGTCTTACCTCTAACATTGTGTGTGGGTATGATAATACAATTAAATAAATGGCGGATTCAGAAAAAAAGCACCACTACATGTTGCAAGAAACCAACAAAGAAGTTTGTGTTCAGTTCATTTTCTCA